>JAACJO010000025.1:0-87462 GCA_013368445.1 Leucocoprinus leucothites
CGGTGCGGTAGCGCAGGTCCTCCGGCTGTTGAATCACATGCGCGTTTACACGCTGCTACGTTCGTGTTCACTCTCAATTATGAAACATGCATTCTATTATTAGATACCATTATGCTCACGCACCGATACTTCGTGCGGACCTTACATGTTTTACTATACGTTTTACCTATACCCTTTACCACCTCGAAACGAGTGTGTAATACCCTCTTTATAGTAGAATTATTCGAACTCTTTAGTATAAATACCTTGTATTTTCTTCGTTATTCTACAGTCAATTCTATCTACTCAGTCGCAACTACTACCTCGAACTTACTCCCATAACAGACTAACTGCCTAGTAAAGTGAGTACTGACCTCGTCGTCTACCTTCACCACTACGCTCCCCGTTGCTGCTTCGACAGGTTATGGGCCCCGATCGCCAGCTCGATATCGCACTAGCCGACTAGATCGCTGTGCTTGATGTCTGAGAAGGACTAGATCGACCTGTTATGGGAAGGCCGCTTTCCAAGCGCCACCGCTGTACCTTGTGAAGGGCCCAGCATCCCTTCTCATTTCTGTGTCTTACCCTAGCCCTTAGGCGATTTGGGTTCGAAACCTTGCTCGATTAGCGCATCTCTGCTGCTTCTAACGAACAACGTTGACTGACGACTTCTTTTCAGAATGTCTTCTATCAACAATGGAGCTTCTCGCATTCCCGTCCTTCAAGGCCCCCAGAACTACCAGTTTTGGTCCATGAGGATGCAGGGATATCTCTCTATGATCACGACCCCTGGAACTCCCTATACGGGATGGACTGTTACAACCGGCCTAGTATCCGCACTTCCTGCTGTCATTGCTCCGGCAATTGACGAAAGCGGAAACGTTACAAACGCTGAAGAAGCTGCAAATTCCCTTGCGCTTCGACAGGAGGAAGAACGCCGAAGGAACTTCCTAGAGCAATCTGCGATTGGCCTGCTGATCCAAGCGGTCCCAGATTCCATGCTCCACTTAATAGTCCAAGGAGACCCCAGTGCCACTTGGGACGGTCTCCAACGCCTTTACGGCGTCCAAGGTCCTGCATCTGTATATGGCGACTTCGTCCGCGCCGTCTCCTGGTCTCTCCCCGGAAACATGGATCCGGCTCAGTCCATCGCTGAGCTTGAATCTCTCTTCACTCGGATCGAAGGCGCGACCGCGCGACTTCCCGAGGTGATCCGTGCCATGATTTTGCTACGCGCTGTCCCGCAAGGGATGGAAACCTTAGCGCAGTCAATCCTTGCGAATCAAACGCAAATGTCCCAGCTTACATGGGATCTGGTCCGTAGCGCCATCCAGGCTGCTTGGTCCCAGAAGATGACTGCTTCCGCTTCTCGCGCCGGCCGCTCCAACGGCCAATGGCAGCAGAACCGGAACCCCGGCAATCAACAACGCCAGGGGCAAGGACAACAACAAGGGCCGTTTCGATCACAGCCCCAGCAGCAGCCACAGCAGCAGCAGCCTCCTAATCAAGGCGCTGGCCAGAAGCCTGGTAACCCCCAGACTGGCAATCCCGGCGGAGATGGCAAGAAAGGAAAACGCGGTAAGAGAGGAGGCAAAAAGGGTAAGGGCGCTGCTAATGAAGCTGCGACCGATGCCGACGCCACCAACACCTCCGGAGTCTCCAACGTCGCTCCTCAATATGGCGCTTCCAGTGCCATCGGTTTCGCTGCCCCCGCTATCGCTAACCGTCCTCTCCTCGCGAACCGGATCGCCTCGCTGGCAGAACCGGTTAACGCAGGCCCTTCGTCATCCACACGCCACCTTGTTGCAGAAGCGCGAAAGAATACACCGCGGCTTCAGGAGCGAATCTCCGAATCTCCTCAGTCCGAGGGATATCGTCGCAGAAGCTCGAAAGCTACCAAGGATAAGGTGTTGAAGATCTGGGATGAAAGGCTCGCCGACCTCGCGGTCGAAGCCGAAACGACGGGCTCCATCATTGAGGAAATCCCTTACTATGGAGGAGATATGGACGAATGCCCACCGTCGCCGAGGATGACACCTCCGGCTGATCCGATGCTCGAATCCGACTCCGAGGGGGAGGATTCTGACGGGTGGACTTCTGGGTTGTGGACAACGCAAGTCTTTTCTTCTATCTCTGATTGGATTAACACTGATACGGTGATGCCACAGCACGACCGAGAAGGGGCCTGTCGCCTCGCTCGAGCCTGCTCCCATGTGAGCGCTCCTGGCCACGCTGAACATTTTCGCGGACTAGATACGTCGTCTCCGGCTCCTGTATATACTTCTCCTGTATCGCGCACTATTTCGGTCGCCCTGATGGGGCTTTTATTAAATTCTGATTTGACCTCTGTGCCGCGCTGTGTGAACCTTTCTAAGTGTGAGAAAGCTTTATGTTGCCACTGTAAGGGAAAGAAAGCGCCTTCACGGGCTGCTTCTTGGATTCTTGATTCGGGTGCTTCCGCACATTTCACACCCTATTTGGACGATTTTTCTACAATCGAAATGGGGAAATTCGGTGAAATTCAGACAGCTAACAAGAACGCTCCCCTATTCATTTCGGGTCGAGGCACTGTCTTGATCGAACACGAGATCCATGATAACGGAAAAACGATCACTGCGACGACTTCATTGTCTCCTGTGTTCTATGTAAAGGGTATGCACGATCGCCTCATGTCTGCCGGTCAACTCCTGGAATCCGGGTTGCGCAGCGAGGCCGATAAACATGGTACTATCTTTCGGGATGAGTCAGGCAATGCTGTTTTGTCAGCGGCTCCTCGCTCTGAGTCGCAGCCTACGCTACAAACGGTAAGATGTCGAATTGTACATTCGAATGCTTCGAGCCATGTCGCTCAGCATCCTGACTATAACATCTGGCATCAACGTTTAGGACATCCGTCTAATCGCGTGTTGAGCAAAACTACCGACTCCACGCTGAATGGACCTCAGGTTTCAATTCCCGATCATTCGCGCCCTTGTCCAGGCTGCATGAAAGGGAAGATGCACCAGAAACCCTTTAACGATAACCCAATTCGGGCAAAAGAAGCCTTTGAACACGTTCACAGTGATCTCTTTGAGCTCCCCATCGTATCTTATCACAAGTACAAATGGGTTATGACCTTATTGGACGATTACTCCTCATTTGCCCATGTGGTGCTTCTGCGATCAAAAGCTGAAGCAGCTCCCCGTATGGTTGAGCTTCTAACTTATGTTCAGAACCAATTTGGCAAATCGATTCGTCGATTCACATCCGATCGAGGAGGAGAATTCGTAGCAGGTACCCTGCAAGATTATCTCAGGGTGAAAGGGATTGAGTTCACACCGAGTGCGCCCCGCGTCCATCAACAGAACGGGCGAGCAGAAAGATTGAATCGAACACTGCATGAGAAGGCGCAAGCCATGCGACTTCACGCGTGTCTTCCAGATTCATGGTGGGATTTCGCGATTAACACCGCAACCCATATCTACAATCGCACATCGATGAACCGCATCCAATGGAAAACTCCGTTTGAGTTAGTACATGGACATAAACCTGACATCAGTCACCTACGAGTATTCGGTTGTGCTGCATATGTGTTCCTTCCGGACGAAATGCGCCCGAATAAACTATCTGCGAAATCTGAACTGATGATCTTCGTTGGATATGATCGGGAGAAGAATTACATCTTTCTCCGCCATACTCGAGGGAACACCGAGTTTATCTCGCCGACTGTCATCTTTGATGAAAAGATGTTCCCAAAATGTCCAGACCAAAAACCCGCGGTTTACCCCGAGCCGCCTCGCGCTGAGATTCCTCCAATCTCGACTATTCCGAATGTTCCAAATATAGACCATCCGCCTGCACCTCGAGGAGGAGAGCCGCCTCGTGCGCCTTCACCTCGTGCTCCTCCACGCCCTAAAACACCTTCACCTCCTAGATCGCCAAGCCCACCTCTTTCTTACGCTGATCCGGAAGATCGCGATCCAAAAGAAGAGGAAGAAGAAGTTGAGCTAACTCCTTCTCCGGGACCTTCGCGAAAGGAACCTGGTCCACGTAAACGTGCTCGGTCTCCCACTCCACCCGAGGTACCGCCACCGCGACCTTCGGTCCAGGATGATCTTGACGCACTAGAACGGCTCGACCGTTGGGTCACCGAACGTGAAAACCGCCGTCCTAGGCGAAATGTTCAACCTCCGAACAGACCAGGAAATGTGTACGGTGATAGGAGCGACCCTCTTGATGTCATCCGACGATATAGGGAACTCAATCCTAACTTACCACGCAATCGTGCCCAATATCGACCTATTCCTGGAGCAATTTCCGATGAGGAAGCTCGGAACAGATTACGAAATTGGAATATCCCTCACCCGGATAGTAGTATCGACACTAAACCGTCATCTACCGATTTTGCGAAGTTCGTGAAGGAAGGGGGGGTAAAATTAGTCGATTTCCTTCTCGCACAACGCGCCAACGGGCCAGTTCCCGAACAGTTTCGAGATATCGCGAACTTAGACGCTGATTCTCAAACCAAATGGCAAAAAGCGATGCTTGAGGAATTAGACACGCTTCACAAGCGTGGTGTATACGAGCTCGTCGATCTCCCAAAAGGAAGGAGAGCTATTAAAAATAGATGGGTTTATAACATCAAGTCCGATAATCGCTATCGCTCTCGCCTTGTTGCGAAAGGGTTCTCCCAGATCGAGGGAATCAACTTTGATGAACTCTTTTCTCCAGTTGTCCGATATGAGACCGCGCGCCTACTTCTCGGCATTGCAGCGCTTGAGGACTTTGACCTTCACTCTGTTGACGTCAAAACAGCCTATTTATATGGCGATCTGGATGAAGAGATCTATATGGAGCAGCCAGAAGGATTCCGACTTCCTGGCCATGAGAAGAAAGTCTGGAGATTACGCAAAGCGATCTACGGTCTAAAACAAGCCGGCTTATCTTGGTGGAAAGCACTCACTTCATCGATGCTGAAACTTGGATTCAAGCGCTGTAAGTCCGACGCTGGCGTTTATCATTTTACACATCCCAAGACCGGCGAGCGTGTCTTTGCGGTCGTTTATGTGGATGATGTCTTCTTTATGGGTAAAAAGAATTCCCTGCTCCTCTCTGAGTTGAAGCAAAAATTCATGACTACTTGGGAATGTCGTGATCAAGGTGAACTTTCTGAGTTCCTAGGCATGAACATATCACGCGATCGAAAAGAGAGAAAACTCTATGTAGATCAAGTGAAATACCTCGATAAGGTTCTTGAGAAGTTTGATATCCCTAAAGGCGCGAAATTCACTCCGCTGCCATCAGGATTTGTCTTCGAACCCTATGTCGATAAGGTAGATCCTAAGTTTAGAACTCGTTACCAACAGTTAGTCGGATCGCTGATGTATCTTATGATCGGATCGAGACCTGACATATCCTTCGCGGTTGTCAAACTCTCCCAGCAATCTGCCGCCCCTTCTAATGCGCACTTCCGGGCTGGACTCCATGTGCTGCAATATTTGCGATCAACGCGCAATTATCGACTTGTCTTTGATGGAGCTTCTAATCAGGCCGTCATCGCTTGTTCTGATAGTGATTGGGCGCAAGACGGACAGTCTCGACGATCTGTCACAGGTAACTTTGTTACAATAGCGCGTGGACCTGTAAGCTGGCTCAGCCGCAAGCAGAAAACTGTCGCTTTGTCATCTACTGAAGCTGAGTATATGGCGCTATCTGATTGCAGCCGCCAGCTGATGTGGATTCGACAACTTCTCGAAGAGATAGGTTTTAAAATTCCTGCTCCGATTCTCTATGGTGATAATATCGGATCTATCTTCTGGAGCGAGAACCCTGTTCAAGAAAAACGCTCGAAGCATATTGATATACGATATCACTATATCAGAGATATCGTCGAAGAAGGTTCCGTTGAGTTGGAATTTATCGAGGGCTCAAACAACCCTGCCGATATTCTGACGAAAAACCTCGGTTCAATTCTCTTCAATAAATTTGTTTATTCTCTGGGTATTGAATTTCTTTAGCGCTCTTATAGCCGCTCAATTATGCATCTCCCGCCATTTCGAGTGAGGAGGAGTGTTGAATCACATGCGCGTTTACACGCTGCTACGTTCGTGTTCACTCTCAATTATGAAACATGCATTCTATTATTAGATACCATTATGCTCACGCACCGATACTTCGTGCGGACCTTACATGTTTTACTATACGTTTTACCTATACCCTTTACCACCTCGAAACGAGTGTGTAATACCCTCTTTATAGTAGAATTATTCGAACTCTTTAGTATAAATACCTTGTATTTTCTTCGTTATTCTACAGTCAATTCTATCTACTCAGTCGCAACTACTACCTCGAACTTACTCCCATAACAGACTAACTGCCTAGTAAAGTGAGTACTGACCTCGTCGTCTACCTTCACCACTACGCTCCCCGTTGCTGCTTCGACACCGGCTTCTCAGATATAACAAGGAAGCGACCCAGGTTTTGCCGGCTGGTAACGTCAAAGCGCTCCTCGAGACCCTAGGCAAGGGTGATGAGTATTTTTGAATTCCTACTGCAAAAAACAATGTTACCTTAGCCCAGTTCCAGAATATCATAAGGGCCAAACTATGTGGGAGACAGTTAGATTTAACTACGAAAATAAAACGGAGAAAATAACGTACAGGATCAGGCCAATCATCAATGGCACCCAAGCACCTGCCGGTACCTTTTTGAGCGATGCACCCCAGAAAAGGCCTGTACCACGCGAAAATGCCATGGAACCATCATCCACAGCACTAGAAGATCAAGATGAACATACCGTCAAAGAAACCGAAGACCGTAAAGAATACGACTGCAATAATAATTGGCATTTGTTTGACGTAGTACGTCTGCAGCGCAATGAGCGCGGTCGTGGTGAACATAACTGTGGAAACTGCAAATCTGTCATCAATGAGGTGAGCATATGGTTGAATTTGCCCGGTACAAAGGATTTACCCGTAGGCATTGGTTAGCTTTGAAGCATCTTTGAATGCCACTACAATGATAATGGTGCCGACCATGACTAATTGCCACATACATCAGTCAGTCGGAATGCGCTGAAAACGAATGGAACATACGAGTCCAGTTGACAGCAGGAATGTAAACTTGGCCCTGAATCTTCTCCGAAGTATGAACAAGCCGGAAGCTACAGTAGATCACGCTCTCAGTGAGACGACAGTCATAAAACCATGACATGAGACATACGGAGGCAAACTCTTCATGTTAACGAGCTGTTGCACAAGGCTGAACGTGGCAGTGATCATGGCTTGCGAGGCGATAAGCTGAAGCAGGCCAATGAGTACAACCATCGACGCAAGCACGAAAACAGTGCAAGCTTACCGTAGCGAGAATCGCAAAGACATAGAGGATCCTGCACATCAACATCGCCTTCAATTCGAGTGATTCCAATGACAAAGATGAAGTGAGCCGTACCAGAATAGGGGACCATTGGCCTTACCGGGGATAGTGAGATAGAATACATTCGCGATCACACTCGGCCCATCCTGGATCAGCCGCGCGCCTTGACCGAGATACGCAAGAATCAACGCAGGGTACGCAAAAGCCCCAAAGGAAAGCTACATATAGTAGGTGAGCACTCCGAGATTAGCTTAGGTGCGGACAAGACATATATACCTGGATTGACAGTATATTGAATTGACCAAGGCTGTGAGGTAACTGAGTGGATATCGAGAGGATCATGCAGAAACTAGCCTACTTGGCAAATAGAGCTTCGCAGCCGGTAACAGCGAGCAAAACTCCAGCAAGTGTATCATAGTTCTTGGTGCGAACGAAATCTGCAAGAAACTAATGAGGCACGGAGGTTATGAGCAGATCGGAATAAGTACACATGACAGCGCGCGATGGGTCGTAAGCACGCCAGATACCTGGGAAGGCTGTGATGTTGAAGATCCCCGTGGCAGCGAGGAGGAGAAGCCAGCAGCAGGTAACTATCATCGCGTCTTGGTCAATGAGTGGAAAGCAATTACCCTATCAGACTTACTGGGAGCAAAAACGGACGCCAAGCGCGCTGTACCGAACGGTTGTGCAATGAAGAGGGCGACTAGGAAAGCGATGGAGATAGGCATAGCGTCCTGTGCGACTTCTGGTTTTGCGACAGCTAGAATAAAGCAGTCGTTCAATGTGAATATATAGCCACGCCGGTAATTTGCTTACCAATACCGCCAACAGCACTTGTGACAGAAACAGCGGCAGTCAAGACACCGTCTGCCATAGCAAGGCTCGTACCGAAAAGTGACTAGCACGTCGTCAAACTCAGGGCAACGAGAATAGTGCGACCTAGGAAAACTGACCCAGATGAGGAAAACCCATCTCAATTTCTCAGGTGCTCTCCGCTTGTTCATTTGATGCTCACCACCTTGACTTGCTGCAACTGAGTCGCGAGTCGGAGCTGCCTCAAATGCCCTCGGAGGATATAGACCTTGGAACAGCGCGAAACTTCCGCCCTCGCCTATCATCTGCTCTTAGCCTGAAAGCTTATCTTAAAGAACGGGGCAACAGACCTTCGTATGTACCGTAGTGTAAAGAAATGAAGACCTGCGAGAATATTTAGGCGTTTTCCTTCTTGCACAAAAAAAAAAAAAAAAAAAGAAACCCACATATTTGAGGAGAGGGATAAGCGTCAGAGACCAAACTATGGCACTGACACCACCAATCACATCCTCCTTAGGCGGGGAATCTCCGGAATTGCTCCAGATACCGTTCAAAACGTATAGCGGGGAAGTACCAATGTCAGAGTAGATGATACCTACAACAAAATGCATCAGGAACTAAAGAATTGGGAGTCTAACATGCATACCCAACGTTTGAAAGGCCATGGCTAGCAGCGGTAGCCCGCGAACCGTGATGGCCGCACGCTCCAACTTGAGGGCACCAACGGACGAAACCACTGACGAAGCCGAAGACCGCGACATCCTAGAGACTGAGACAAGTGTCGGGCGCGCAAAGTCTGAGTAGAAATAGAACAGACTTTTAAAGCCATTTAGCGTCAGGTACATTGCTTATCGCGCTTCAAATAGCAACGGGAAACGATAACATAAACCCATATTGCTGCTTGCAGCCCTTGGTGTTTGATGAATGGCAAATATCCCTCCGCCTGCTGAGGGAATTTAGCCATAGGAGTTATTTGTCCAGATCATTCATGGTGTGAGAACCCTGGGTGTCATCCATCGTACCCTGCAATCTCATCACGCATTGCGCGGCGCTATCTCAGCATGTAGAGCTCGGTAGAAACCCAATGATAGACGAGGCAGTGATTTTTTGCTTGGTATTCCGACATTCTCGATACCAACTTCAATTTTGAAGTCCTGGTCCTGATTATAACGAAAGGGAGGCCTTATATGCCCGAGATGTTCAGATGTGTTGGCAGTGGAACACATGCAGACAATTGAGGCATAAACATGCAGCGAGACAGTTACGACCTGCGACCACAACATAAACACCAGCATGAAAAGTGCAAATATAGTTTGAAGTAACGGGCCCTAACCAAGGACGTGCTCCTCCAGGGGAGAGGCTAGCAATCAGGTTCATCTTGGCTGACAACCACACGAGGTTATCGAACGGTTGGTGGCTGCTCTGACACCGAAAAGAATCCAGGTTTGGTAGAGTCAATAGCAACATCTCTGGCTGCTCACTTGGAATCCAAAAGGTGCATAACATACGAAGGCGCAGACGCAAAGCCGATAATGAGAGTGCCGAGTTGTCAAGTTATCCTAACTAGTTCACATTAATAGACACACTTGTAAATGGAGTGACAAGACATAAGATGGAACGTATCAGACCTCAATCCCAGCCGGTGACACAGCACCACCTCATGCAACTTGACATTCTATAATACAGGCTATTTGTGACTTCTTTCGAAGTCAACTTGAGGACAATCAATCGACGCGGGACAGAGGAGATACGGACCTACTTAACTTCATGGCGGGACGACATTTAACGGACAGTAAGCTAAGCAGAGATGGGGTCACCACCGCGTGATCACCGTGACTCTGCGTGACGCAATCAATCCAATTCCAAATTTAAGTCTATAATCTCACAATAAGCAACTTGAAGCACTCTGGGGACCACCAGTGACAAGGTACTCTATAACTACGCCCGAATAGCAGGATTGTACTACTAAATGCTCCCAACGTATGTGTCACTAGGTATCGATGTGATGAGACTATGTGACTTACCAGCGACGGTGGTTGAGCCATCTCGCAAGCTACTAGTAGGTTTTGCTGATAGCCCATTCTTTACAGTGAACTCATGAAAAATGACGCAGAGGAAGGTTCTAGTCCTATGCACTACGTACGAGGCGTCATACAATTTATTTGAGGTATCCAGACTATTGGGATCCAACGGGAGAATCAGGACTGCGTACGACTCCGGCTTCGACTGAGTGAGATAAGTCCCAGCTAAGCAATTCTCCGTTGTTTTGGGTTATACGGGCGGGCCATCTACCCTTGCAAGTAAGCTGATTATCTCTGCACCTAAGGTACGACTATAGGGGGATTGGGCAGGGCGCACTAGAGAGATATTTATGAACGTTAAAGGTGTAATCAGAGGGCACAAATACACTCACAGTCCAACTCCCATGTCCAGGCCGATCTATCTTGCCCGACGAGGTGAAGGTACGACTATGCATAAGTTATTAATACTCGAATTCACTCGGAACCCGAGGATTGTCACCCACTTTCGCTATGCTTTCGGCTGTCTGCTTGAGGTCTTCACTCCCTTCCCGCTCAGACCTAGGACCAAAAGAAGAAACTGACAAGGTGTCAATTTCACCGAAGGTTCACATTGGTTTTCAACTCACAGTCACCAAGGATAACCTTGTATAATAAGGTCATTTATTTTAGTATGGTCAGACTGCCGAATTCCCAGACGTACGTGTGCAACCTAGCCCCATAAGCATCGGAGTCAAAGCATCCCACAGTCGACTACACTCACATGTATATTATCAGGGCCAAATTCTTTGTTGAGAGTCTGAGATAGAAAGCGCAAAGCACACTGGAATAATGAAGAGGTGCCGGCGAAAGCGTTTATTTGGAGGCTCTCGGTACCGCCTGTGAATATCAGTGTCCCGTATTTACGAGACCCACTCTCGAGGCTAGTATTTTCCCTGAAAGCGAGGATAGCTTGTCTCGCAAAGCTAACAGCGGCTATAATGTTGGCTTGAGTAGATTGCTCGATTTCGTCTGGCGTTATGTCCAGGAATCTTTTGCGTTCAGGACGGGGGGAGTTCCAGATACCAACTCTTATCTCATAAGAACTGCCATTGAACCTTTTTTTGATTGACTCCCATACTTCCACGATGGCTTGTGCAGAATAGGATTGCAATAAGAATGTGGCGGCCTATATATGTTGTAGTTAGCTAGGGTTTTGAGCGATTGAAGGAAGGGAGATGATATAGTAGTGAAGTTAGTGCCGTGCTAACCTCAACGCCAGAAATAGAACTTAACTCCCTCTGTAACCTATCCAAGGAATTGTTTGGAGTGTCCACGAGTGCGATAGCGTATCCTTCTCCAGCGAACCTATGTCTAAGTAACTAAGTCAGCACTGGAATTGGGGCAATGATGATACTGAGAATAATAGCCTGACTCTGGAGCTTACTTACGCTACGGCTGCTCCTGCCCCCCTATCGTTATCAACACCTGAATAAACGTCGAAGTTAGAAACACCTCAAATGCTGTACTAAAATACGGACCTGCGATTACCATGACCCTTCTGACTATTGATATCATTCAGATTCCGGGGAATTATATTCGAACTTAACAACGTACTCACATTCAACTAAACTCCAGCGTTGGTGAACACCAGGGGAACAATAAAGGCAAACTATGCCATCCAGGGTTGCGCCGTTTAGACCAAATTCGAGTCTCTTGTCAGATCGCGGTACCTGCACCCTTTGCACTGACGTTAGGTTCGGTGTGAGTAGTGTAAAACTAGATATATAATTCACCTAAACACAGGGGCCAGCGCCGCTCCCGGACCCACTTCAAGGTGGAGATGCCATTTGAATGGTTCCTGAGATCCGACAACCTTTGTCCAATTGGCATACTCAGCATCACTATTTCTTGGGCCTTCTACGGCAACGTAAAGCCCTGTTGAAACGTTCTTGATGTACCATCCGTCGTTCGTTTCCAAGAACTCCCACTGCGAGAAAATGTGTCGTTCAGACTTTTTTGTTGAGCATGATGGACAGAGGCCTACTTTTTGATTGTCTCCTCCATGAAATCCATGCCGTATAACTGTAAAAACAAATATCAGTGCCATTTTTGCGACAAATAAGATCGAAAGTGGGCATACTCGAACGATGATCTGAGGTCGATAGGTTCAGAACTTGGTCAGTGAAATAACCATTCGTGAGCCTGTAGCGGCGACCAGAGTGGACTTCTCTGACGCTCATTTTCGCTGGATAGGAAGGTCTAGGGGGGTGTTACGGTAGGGCCCATCTTTCCCGCGTAGGTTTATGTATTCCCCTCGGAAGATGAAGGAAAGATCCAGAAGGTGATGTAGAGCGAGGCATCCACACTGAAAGGCTCAGAATCTCAACAAGCCCATAGATTATGGAGAACGACAAGCGCCGAACCACAGCTTGTACTTCGGCAGAGATGAACAAACATGGCATATGAGAAGATAAGGAAGGATCGGAGAAGAAAATAGGTAGAACACTCCAAATCCGTGCAATCAGTTTAGTGCTGATAACAGTTGTGAATCGATGAGCCTGATATGACATGGTGCATCTGGTTAAGCAAAGATTGAACATTCAGAACGGAGCAACTTAGTTGCTGACTTCCAAACGAATAGCTGCACCGCAGTTATAGAACATGGACCTCGTGACGGTGCGGGCAGGCCCGTGCACTATTTTATTATTCCAAATTCGACCCATCTGTACGATAGTCGAAGATTAGCATCCGGCCGGGGTAGTTGGCCTTTTTCAGACAGTTCTCGTCTCTCTTCAAGCCTGGAACTTAGGGGCGGTGAGAGTGGTAGATAATCTTATGTTTATCTCCCAACCGCTGTGCATAGCACCAAGACTGCGGATCGAACAAAAGCAAGGCTTGTACCATCAAAGATCATGGGACTTGCGTGAATTCTTGAGCCCGAGTCGAAGAAGAGTCGGGACGACTTGAACAGGGAACAAGCCGCATGCCGCAGTTTGTGGGCGTCTGTCACAACTATCGTAGAGTAGTCACGTGATGTGATGAGCGCGATGCGTCAACGCGTCGTTTCACTTGGCTCTTGTTCGTGATTTCAAGTTCCATTTTTCTGCCATTTGTGTCCGATAGTTGTCCAGAGCTGGATACTGAAGTCAAAAACTAACTCGGAATATTCTGCGTGAAACATCATCTGAATTTCTGGCACTACAATACCTCACACGACAACCACATTTTCCAAACTGCTCCAATGCCAAACTGCTCTAGTCCCCTGCGTTTATGTTTATGCTACTTCTGTATAGCTACACAAAATCTCTCGCTTCCTTCAATTTGACACTGTTTAAAACAAGTCACCATTGAATCCCAAGTATTTTTATAATTTTCTAAATCGGAACGCAGAAAAAGAGCGAAGACCCAAAACTCAAAATCAACAAAGTAAAGAAGAAGAAAAAGCAAAGCAAATTCGACAAGAAAATGAAACGTGTGGTATGTAATGCGACATACAAAGAAAAAAATCTATAGATATCAAACAGCTAGGAGGAAGGCACGGGGTAAATTCTTCTTTGGTGGGGATAATTGTTTAACCTAGATGTAAGCATTCCGAAGCCAAGGACAGAAGCAACAAGAAGAACACGGAAAGGGAAGGGGTGTCATGTCCGTATAGTGACGTACGAAAGCAATTGATATGATATGTCCGAAACCCGGAAAATCGTTAGAAAACCAAACAACACATCGACAGTGCGAGCAAGCAAACTCAACACCAACTTCGAACTTCAACCAACCCACCAACTCATACAATGCCTTTAACCAACATCCCCTCCAACCGACAATACTCTGGCACAATCGCCGCATACGTCAAAAACGCATCACTATCCGGCTCTGCCACCTTTGCCCAACCAATCTGTGCTTCCGCATCTGCCGTAGTCAATGCCACAACCGGCGTCAGCGGTGTCGGGTTCGTCGTCGCAGTAGCACCAGAACCCGAAGTCGAGTTTGACGCAGCAATGGGTTGTCCAGGAATAGATCCACCACCGGGTGTAGTTTGTCCATTCGAAGCCGTACCACTCCCTGGGCCCGGACTGAGATTGCCCATTCCAAGACCGGACATGCTTATGCCTAACGCGCTGACGTCTGGAGAGGTATATGCGGTTGAAACACCAGCGCTACCGTGTACTGAGCTCGTGCTGGACGAAAGAGTATCGATCGTTGATCCAGTTTGGGTCCTCATCCTGCCAGTCATAGGATCGTACAGGGGCGACGAGGCAGGCCCGACAACTGATTCAAATCCTTGTGGTGAAGATACGTGCCCTCCCATAGCCATAATCGCCGGATCATGCTGCAAACCGGAGGTAGAGATACCTAACCCTCCAAATGACATGGGCGAGTTGCCGTTGTTACCAGCGAGTGGCGATGTAGGCAAAAGGTCCTCTTCGTCCTCCTCAAACACCGTTGCTCCAACACCCGAGCGTGGACCATAAGGCGTACTCGTCCCACTATTCGCACCGCTCCCGGGACCACCAGTACCCCCTCCAGCACCGCCAACATTCAATCCAACACCCGCAGCACCAGCGACCAACCCAAGTAAACCCTGTGCTCCAGCGCCGCTCATTGCAGACGCAGAAGCTGCCAATCCAGCCGGTAACGGCCCGATATGGGTACGCAGAGGTACACCGCCAGTCGCGATCCACCGTTTCTGCAACAGCCTCCTGATCTCATCTTCAAACACGCCTAGGCCTCTGCCACTACCACCTGTAGAGCCACCAGTGAGAGAACCAGAAGACGAACCACCACTGGCCCATTCACGACCCCACACCCATCTCGCAACATATGCTCCTCCGAGAGCCGCACGACCAGGGAACCCAGCTACAGGTGTATTTCTATGGGGTATAATTTGCGCGGAATCAACCTGGGTGTTGGGAACATATACTGGTGCGTTGAATACATCTCCAACGAGGTTGGATATGGATGGGAAGTTCGCCGCTGCTCCAGTCGAAATGATACGCGATGGCAGAGGTGTATGATCATATGGATCAAAAGGGATCCCAAGTGCCGAGTTCGCAATAACACTCGGAATCGCCGAAGCAGATGCAGCAGCGTTAGCAGAGGATGATGGGGTAGAACTTCTAACGATGAACGGTGGTGGTGTACCAGTGCCGCTGGAGTTCGGGTTGGAAGTGACGTTGACACGTCGTTGGGATGCAGATCCTAGAACACCTGTTCCCAACATTTTGGACCATTTAACGCGGAAGGAGAGGATCTGGGATTCGACGAGACATCGAGGATTGGCACGAAGGTCACGGAATTCATTGACTTTGATTCCGGTTTCGAAGCGATAGATGCCTTTCACATGTGAGTAGGGATAGGCATCGGCCTGTAGGTGCCAGAAGGAAAAGAGTTTGTCGTCGAGGCTGGATGACATGGCATTGACATGGAAACGATTAGGTCGTAGGTTGGCGCGTGAGCATATCACGGGATGAGTAAAACAGGTTGGTCGTCGCGGAGTTGGAATAAAAGATCGAGGAGAGTAGTGATCGAGATTTAGATGATCGAGGGAGGAAATATATGCGTCATCGAGGAACAGCGGAACAAAACGTGATAATTGATTAGAATGTAGGCAATCGGGGCAATTCAAAATTGAATTACATAGGGATCAGTCAATTGCAAATTCGTTCGGAGGCAGGGGTTCCACTCACCCAATAGATCCGCCAGGAGGAACGATGGCAACCAAACGATCAAACGCACTCCAGCTTTTGGTATACATGTCGCGTACCAGCGCGCGTGGAACATCCGAATTCCTGATTTGGAAAAAAAATGAAATTTCAGAATTCCCAACTTTGCACCGGGGTTTTGTGAGATGATACCGACCTGTTACAAAGAGCAGCAATATACCTCCTCTTCTCTCCAGAGTCCTGTGCAGGATGGGGAAATAGATTATACATGCGTGTAGGGATATAGTTTTGTGCGGGAGTAAGTAACATATCCATTGGGCCGAAACTCAGAATTGCATCATTGGGAGAAGGACAGAGAGACAAGTAGGCGGCAAGGTAGTCTGACGTGAACGGGGTCACAAGGGTATCTATTATTGCCGCCATATCTGATTAGATGTGTTTATGAAGGTGGAAGGAAGACACGTACCAAGATCAAAACGATAGCGCTCCACAAGGTATCTAGACACATTTCCGGCGCGTCGTCCGCCACCGGTGGTATCAACATCACCTAACCATCCCCGTACACGTCTTCCCTCCTCCCTGCTTCCTCCAACGATGTCCAGGGTGCCTTCGTCCCAATGACTGGGAGTTCCAGGTGTGGTGGAATGCACCCACATCCCAGTTGCGCAAGCCTCTGCTTCGCCCATGGGTATCCATTTGCCAGTCAAAAGACTGCACAAAAAGGCGCTGGCAAGCTGTATCCTGCCTGTCCGCGCCCAAACTTCCTGTTGCCAGGTTTCTCGTACACGTAGCAGTTGTGCAGCAACCATGGCCGGCGTCGCTGCTGTTCCTACGCGGGCAGCCATACGCTCTGCCCCTCCAAGAAGATTTTCAATGATGATAGCATGAGACTGCGATGCGGTATCTTGTGAGATGGGGGTATTTGGTAGCGAAAAGATATGCTTTGAAAAATGCGATTGAAATGGGAGACTAGGATCGAGAGATGAAAGAGACGGGACTGTCGTAGATTTCCACCAGACCAGGGCGTGTTGCGCTGCACCGCCGATGGATTTTACCCTGGATAAGTCGTGGTTCCTTGAGAGCTTTTGCAAGAGCACATCTGTAAAGGCGAGCGTCACGTGTAAGTACGATCGAAGAAATAAATAGCAACCCCAAGAAAGGAGAAACGGAATTTCGTTTCGCAGCACGAGTGTAGACTCACCGAGGCCCTTGATCCACATTTCTACGGGTGTTGTGTACGCATCGCCTGGTGTAGTGAAGATTCCGCCCTGTGTTCTGAGATCGAAGATAAATCGGGTTAGGGCGCCCAGGAATCAGAAAAACAAACGCGGAGAGACGCACTGATACTCGGGGAGCTCTGTGTCGAAATCGACACTCTCTGTGCCGACGAGCTCAAGACTCTCGTCGACGATTGACGCGCGGAATTGGTCTGTTGAAAGCTCTATGCCCAGAAAGAGGGCTGGCCCGGATTTTGTAACCGGCATAATGCTTGGGAGAGAAGGTACAGGGAAGAAACGTGCAGGAGGGATCGCGAGTAGAATCCGGCGTGTACACTGGAAAGTATTTTCCTTTTACCAGTGATTGCCCGAGGCAGAAGGGAGCTGGAAGAAAAAGATGTAGAGTCTGCTTGCTTTCTCACCCTCTCGCCCACTTTGCATCCCTTCATCACTGTCTGATGATGTAAGCATCCCACCTTCAGCGTCTTCCCGTTTAGGCGTTCATCACATGAGCTCTGGCACGACTTGTCCACTTGCGCGAGAGAATCAAGATAGTTACACAGCTGCCATATCTCTCTTTGTATATTTGGGAACCTCTCGGCCAACCTGAAGAATCTGATCCACACCATCCCCAACCTGCCAATTTGATGGCAATTTTGTAGCTCCCTATTGGTGCAATAGTACTGTTTCATTGGCATCTGCCAAGTTCATTGCGTGAGAGGATCAAGACATTACACAGCAGCCACACCCCTTTTGTGTGGAAAGCCGGTGTGGAAAGCCGGAGTGAGCAGCTCAACGGAGCGCCCACTTGCATAATTGCCGAGGGCAAATTGCGGTTGGCCGACAAGGACCTCTGGGACCTAGCCCATTAGAAGGGCACTAATTTTGATTCTTTCGACATTTTCCCTCCATCGCCGGTATTCCGCTATCTTGAAACACATTGTAGCCAACGCCGATTAGCGCTAATGCTATCAAGTCGTGCCCGGTTGGACCCTTTTTGAGACACACAAAAATAGCCGCCTGCAGTACCCATTTCCTTGGTCACAAACTAACATCGTGGTACTCGTAAGCACATATCTACCATCTCGTACGGTGCACGGGACATCCGAAGTTCGATTTTTACGTGCGATGCACCGACAAGCGCCCATGGCAGCCTCTGTATTATATCCTCCAGACCCCGTCATGCCATTTTTGCAGCCATTCTGCCGCAGCCTTATGCTAACCAGGATATGGGGATAGGGTGCATGTTCTCGACATGAACCCTCTCAAATAACTCAGGAACTACACTTAGAATATTTTTAGTGTACTTATTGTGTATTTAATGTTCATTGATCCTTCACAAGTAGGTGATCCATGGTCTGCCCTATTTTACTCCAGTGCTGGTTGTTCCTTGAAGGTATTTGTTCAATATTTGTGAAAAAGGGATGGAGAATAATGCAAAAAGCAAACACCACCAAATCTGTAGGGAATCACACAAAGATGACGGCGGTAAGTAATAGAGGAAAAATCTGGGAACATTTCTCAAAGTATACTGTATGCCTCCTTGAGCATTTCTCTCTTTCCTCTGTTATGTTCACCTGCTCGGTGAACCGTGCCTTACTTTCGTGGCCTTACTTTTGTGGTTCCTTTGTTTATCATCATCAGCTTAGTGTAGATATTGTGTACTAATTACTTCCCTCGTGCACTGCCGAGCTGAGCCAGGCGCTTGTTGGTACTTGGCCATCACTTGCACGTGAAAATCGAGCTTCAGACGTCTCGATGCGACATGCTGGAGCTCCATTATGTACCATGAAGGGGCAGTGACCGGGGTCTTTACTACCTTTCTAGCGTTGTATCATTCGCCGGCAGCTGGGCATCAAATAACGGTCATGTAATTGACATGCCACAACCGGCAACGAGCGCTCCGTTGAGCTGCTCACTCCAGCTTTCCATACTTTTGTATACCCGAAAGTCTCTCGACCATTCTGACAAATCTGATCCACGTCATCCCCAACCCGCCAATTTGATGGCAACTTCAAGTACGGTAGGTCTCAACTGCTACCACTTCATCGGCATCTGTCAGAAAAATCAAAATGTCCCGCTGAGCCGCACCAAAGGTGATCAGACACTGCTATTATTTCATATCATGTTCCGTTTTCCGCACCTCAGTACAAGCTTCTCCTTCTCCCAGAACCAAATATCTGTATTCTCATATTACCATTTATCGGTTCCAGGAAACTCAACACATCGGCCCCGGGCATATGACAGGGTAGCCTTTTCCATGCTATTATTACCTCAGGTGCTTCTGGTGTCGTTCTTCAATGTGCAATGTATGTGGCTCATTGAATATTGCTGTGCTGAGAATAGTGGAAGCAGGCGTAGATTTCCGAACAGAAAGAGGGTGACAGAAGCGGTTATAATTCAGTCTTAATTCTGATTTATCTATATGGAGAGATAGACAAGCAAGTTCTAATACATGCCCAAATCTTTGTACAACCAGCAAGAGATCTTAACTAAACTTGGGATTGTTCCATGGAGCGACGGTTCAAGGACCAAAACATAAATACTGCAAACACGAGGTGCGCTAGCGAAACTGAGAGGGCTAGTGAAATACCGCACCCAATAAACTTGAGTTTTGCAGCAAAGCAGGCACCCTGACTGGCTCCATGCTGTCTTTCCACAATCGTGACAATCTCCCAGAACGGCGAGGCAATTGATGCAGTCAAAAGAGTAAAATAAATGAAGAACCATAGCATTGGCAAGCAAAGAAATACCCAAAACTTTTTGTTGATCGATAAGCTCCAGTTCTCGCTTGAAGTCTAAAGTAATAAATGAGCTGTTGTACACAAGCTTTATGACAATGAAATGCCATACCTCCACCCACATGTGAATAGTATACTCCCTCTCTAGTGTCCGAATATTCCCCCGGTAAAGAGCACTCATTACAAGATTGATTACCCCACTCAGGAGTGCTAGTGCTGCAATCATCCTTGTGACCGAACAAACAGGAAGACCAGCTACAGAGAGCATTGGGAAGATGAGTCTACATTCAAATTCCGGGTCAACTCTGAAGTCAGGCCTCGGCTGGGGGTAGCTATAACTGGGATAACGTACGGTAATGTCCCGACAGACATGTAGCTGTATGTCTCCCAACACCACTTCATGTGATCGACATTTTCTAGCCAAAGTTTGGTAGGATTTCTTATAATAGTACCGATAGTGCCACTGGAATCCCTGCCCTGATACCCGTACAAGCGGTACTGGAAGTATGCCGTACCAAAAGTGGCGACCAAAACAAGGTAATGAGCTCCTGTCAATAAGATGGCTTTGAGATGGCTTCATAAATACTAGTCAGTAAGACAAGATACAGTAGGGGAGGGGGAGATCACGAACAGGAAAGTTCGAGTGAAAATGTTGCTTGCAGATAATTGAACTCTGAGATTTGAGTCTATGGGTAAAGAAGGTATCTTCACTGGTAGCGCTGGGAGCCGAGACCTCGGAGTAGTAGGTAACATGGTTGGAGTCGTTGAGTAGGGTTATCCAGAGGCTGCAGGAGCGGAGGAAACTGGTATTTGAGACTCCCGTCGTTCCTCCTCTATGAGAATATCAGATGTGGGATCGGCAAGTCTGTACAGTTGTGAACTCGTCGAGTCTGGTGAATGAGCTTTATTAGCTGGAGGAGAACCAGGAGAGGGGCTCTCTTAGGGCTAAGAGAGCGAGAACCGGACATCCAGGATGAAAACAGTAAAAAAAAACCGGAAGGTATCCGGAGATGCAGTCTCAGCACATCGAGGCGACAGCGCTATGGCAAAGTCGGAGGAGAGAGATACAGAAAAAGCACTGATTGCAAAGAAGCCAGGGCGGTGAAGTTCGGGGGCCCATGTGAAGTTTGCCGCTGAGAGCCGAGAGGATAGCCATGCATCCAACCGGTTTGATAACGTTAATGACCCGCAAGCCGATATGATTATCCAGAAAGCATCTGAGATCTGAATGGTCGATCGAGTAAAATATCAACCTCCTATTAACCGGAATGCGTGATGGGGAAGGGCTAATTGTGCCCATTCCCAGCGCACCCTAGATATCTGCCCACTTAGTCACTTTATCAACTTGCGCGTATTCCCCGTGTTGATGGAATGCAATTAACGATTACTGCTCGCCGTATCGCCGTTAGCACATCATAAGTAGCAAGGAACAGAAATAGCTCCGATGAAAAGTCACGACACTCACACACTGCCAGGCAGGCAGTGCTGCAATCAGCTCAGGTCTGAATGATCAATTGATCAAGGACTTCAGCGAAAAGCTCCTTTTTATTCATGCGCGGCACGACCGGCCCCGGGCATAGCGCTTTGTTCCACTGCTTTTAAGTAGCGCTCAGGTTCCACTGCTCAGAAAATCGCTGCTCCACAAAGGAACGACGGCGCTTGGGAGGCGCATGCGTTTTTTATTTTCAGGAATGGCGCTCTGGGGAAAAGCTGTATCACGAAAAGTTATAAATTTCCAGTAATATATTGAAGGCATAGCAGTACTTTCTCGGGCAGAAGTGTTCAACAACGTGTGACTTCAGCTTTTTATGACAGCTTCGCCTCGGTACAGCTCTTCAATGAGTAACAAGTACTCTCTCCAGGTCATAGACTCTAGAGACAATTCCTCACTTGACGATTCAATGATGGCACTGAGTGAGGAAATTTGTGTGGCCGATGATGGGTTTATGGTGTTTCAGTCTGTCGATGATGATCCGAGTCTCACTGATGCTGACTGTACTGATGGAGATTCAAGTGACTCTCAGTCAGATTTCTCAGGTTCTGTGATGTTATATGATGATTAGAATTGAAACGTAGCTATACAATGCAGCCTCCTTCACAAACAAAGCAAAAAAAAATTATTTCAGAGACCTACACCCACTATGACACTTAGGTCCAAGTGGTCCGAACAACCCTCCAAACTACCGTGACATTTGAGAATTCACGAGCAAAAAAAATGGACCGTGACGTGACGTGTTCGAAGATTAAAAGTACTTACAGTAGTATCCAGTAGTATCATCCGCTACCCGAACTTAGACGTCTTTCGGCTCCAGAACAAATACCATTCCGCTGTCTGTATTCATTTTCGGTCCTCCCGGTCTGTGCGTGGCGTCGTTCCATGAGCACGTTGGCCCACGACATTTCTCTTTTGTCGAAATGCCCCCCCTAAAATTACCCAGACCATTTATAGATCAAATGAAGCCATGGAAAATGACGGCGGCCCAACATCATTTCCAACAGACCACACCGAAATTCCATTTGATGGCTGAAATCCACGGTGTATTCGCACACCCCATGCTCTTAGGCTCTTGCTGGATGACGTATGAAATGCTTCAGAACCGCCAATTTGATGGCAACTTTGTAGATCTCTACTGCTACCACTTCATCGGCATCTGTCGGAAAAATTAAATTGTCCCGCCGGGCCACACCAAAGGCGATCAGACACTGCTATTATTTCCTCTCATTTTTCCTTTTCCGCACCTCGTCCTTTGCCTATGCTTCTTTCGGGATCAAAGATCTGTTCTGTTCTTACCATTTATCGGTCCTAGGAAACTTAACACATCGGTCTCGGGCATCCGGCAGTGTTGGCTCTGATTATATTTTTCCATGCTATTATTACCTCTGCTGCCCCCAGTGACATTCTTCAATGAGCAATGTACATATGCGGCACGTCGAATATTGCTGTACTGAAAGCAGTGGAAGCACACGTATATTTCCGAAATAGAAAGAGGGTGACAGAAGCGGTTATAAGTCAGTCTTAATTCTGATTTATCTAGGCATGGAGAGACAGATAAGTAAGTTTTAACACATGGACAAATCTTTGCACAACCGGTAAGAGGTCTTAGCTAAACTCGGGATTGCTCTACGGAGCGACAGTTCAAGGACCAAAACATAAATACTGCAAACACGAGGTGCGCTAGCGAAACAGAGAGGGCAAGTGAAATGCCATACCCAATAAACTTGAGTTGTGCGGAAAAGCAGGCACCCTGACCGGCTCCATGCTGTCTTTCCACAATCGTGACAATCTCCCAGAACGGCGAGGCAATTGACGCGGTCAACAGAGTAAAATAAATGAAGAACCATAGCATTGGCAAGCAAAGAAATACCCAGAATTTTTTATTGATCGATAAACTCCAGTTCTCGCTTGAAGCCTACAGCAATAAGTGAGCTGTTGTATTCATTTTTATGCCAATGAACTAGCATACCTCCACCCACATGTAGGTAGTATACTCCCTCTCTAGTGTCCGAATATTTCCCCGGTAAAGAGCACTCATTACAAGATTTACTACCCCACTCAGGAGTGCTAGTGCTGCAATCATCCTTGTGACCGAACAAACAGGAAGACCAGCTACAGAGAGCATTGGGAAGATGAGTCTACATTCAAATTTCCGGGTCAAACTCTGAAGTCAGGCCGCAGCTGGAGGTAACTTTTAACTGAGATAACGTACGGTAATGTCCCAACAGACATGTAGCTGTATGTCTTCCAACACCACTTCATGTGACCGACATTTTCTAGCCAAAGGTTGGTAGGATTTCTTATAATAGTACCGATAGTGCCACTGGAATCCCTGCCCTGATACCCGTACAAGCGGTACTGGAAGTATGCCGTACCAAAAGTGGCGAACAAAACAAGGTAATGGGCTCCTGTCAATAAGATGGCTTTGAGATGGCTTCATAAATATTAGTCAGTAAGACAGGATACGGTAGGGGAGGGGGAGATCACGAACAGGGAAGTTCGAGCGAAAATATTGCTTGCAAATGATCGAACTCTGAGATTTGAGTCCATGGGTAAAGAAGGTATCTTCACTGGTACCACTGGGAGCCAGGATCTCGCAGTAGTAGGTAACACGGTTGGAGTCGTTGAGTAAGGTTGTTCAGAGGCTGCAGGAGGGGAGGAAACTGGTATTTGAGACTCCTGTCGTTGCTCCTCTATGAGAATATTAGAAGCGGGATCGGCAAGTCTGTACGCTCGTGAGGTCGTCGAGTCCGGTGAATGAGTTGTATTAGTTGGAGGAGAATTAGGGGAGGGACTAGGAGGGCGAGAACCGGACATCCAGGATGAAAACAGCAAAAATAAACCGGAAAGTGGCCGTCAATGCAGTCTCAGCGCATCGAGACGACAGCGCTGTGGCGGAGTCAGAGGAGGGAGATATAGAGGAAGCACTGGTTGCAAAGAAGCCAGGGCGGTGAAGTTTGGAGGCTCATGTGAAGTTTGCCGCTGGGAGAGCCGAGAGGATATCCATGCAACCAACCAGTTTGATAACGTTAACGACCCACAAACCAATATGATTATCCAGAAAGAATCTGAGATCTGAACGGTCGATCAAGTAAAATATCAACTTGAACCTCCCATTAACAGGAACGCGTGATGGGGAAGGGCTAATTGTGCCCATTCCCAGCGCACCCTAGATACTGCCCACTTAGTCACTTTATCAGCTTGCGCGTATTCTCTGTGTTGACGGAATGCAAGTAACGATTACTGCTCGCCGTATCGCCGTTAGCACAGCATAAGTAGCAACGAACAGAAATGGCCCCGACGAAAATGCCTGTTTGTTACGTTTTAGTCACGACACTCACACGCTGTCACACGGTGCTGCAATCAGTTCAGGTTCAAATGATCAAGGACTTGATTCTCGAACGGAGCTCCTTTTCATTCATGCGCGGCACGACCGGCCCTGAGCATAGCGCTTTGTTCCAAATGCTTTTAAGTAGCGCTCAGGTTCCGGTGCTCAGAAAATAGTTGCTCCACAAAGGAACGACGGCACTTGAGAGGCGCATGCGTTTTTTATTTTCAGGAATGGCGCTCCGGGGAAAAGCTATATCACGAAAGGTTATAAATTGGCAGTAACATATTCAAGGCATAGCAGTACTTTCTCGTGCAGAAGTGTTCAACAACGCGTGACTTCAACTTTTTATGACAGCTTCACCTCGGTGCAGCTCTTCAATGAGTCTGAGGTTGCGCGTGTCTAAGCGCTGGATGAGGGCTCAGGCGTGGGGACCACAGAGGAGTCGCTGAAAATGATGTTGTTGGATGAGTTAGAGGCCCACCAGACTCCACTGGTAAGCGCCACTGAAGGCACTGTGGGAGGTGAAATCGGACCAGCAATCTGTTCAGAATCATCCTGGCAAGAACGATCATGCAGGGATGATGATATTCGAGATAGAGTGATCCGTGTTTGAAGGTGTATGATGGTGGATCAGAAACTAGGCAAGCCGTTAAAGACACAGCAGTACTTTATTAGGGAGAAGCTCGATCGAAGTTTGTCACTGTCAGTGGGATGTCATCCCGTTCAAGTTCGACAGCATTTGTCTTCAACTTTTCATGATAATTTTACCTTGGCACAGCTCTTCAATGAATATCAAGTACTCGCACTGCGCCGCAAGTGATTTTGTAAGCACACATCGATTTCCAGATAAAGACTTGGAACCAATATGCATGGAGGCTATGCACTGAAATCCACTTATCTTCTAATCCCATGTCAGTTTTGATTCTAGTCTAATTCCCCTCCGGTAGTATGATGGAGTCAATGATGCTGCTGCTGAGGGGCTGAGAGCGTTTCTCGACATATGATTCATGGATGCCAATCGGTGCCCCATGAATTCCAATGGCTGTCAGATTTCGTTGATTTTGGAAAGTCCATTGCAGTACGAGGTCCGAATGTACAGAGTACCGTAATTTGTCATGCTCCCTGTGTGAAGCTGGTGCTATTTTTTGTTTTGTTTCTTGGGATCATCCAACTGCGGCAGCAGCTCTGGTGTATCATCACCCCGTTTGTGTATGCTGTGTTATAAATCCGATAATATGGTCACTTCCGAAACTTCATTCTAGCTTAGTTTGAAGTTGAAAGCGAGACTTTACTAATATTTGCGAATGCATAGAGGAGAACCATTGAGGTATATAGTGGAAAAACGATGATCGATTGATAGCTCGGAGGTAGATACGCGACTGGGACCTCCCAAGACTAGATTTTCGCCATCTGCTACATGAAGTATGAAGGTATATCAGAGCTTCAAGGGAATCGTGTTTTAACGTCCAGCTTCGCAATGGCGAATCAACGATGGCAATGTGCTATTCGTACCACTTCGCTCAAGTCGAGGCTAATTTTTTTTGTACGCATCTTAATCAGTACGCTTAGCGATCGGCGGTAAAAACCAGCTAATGTACCTAGCGGGTCCTTGCCCTTGAATATTTGGTCAGTGAAGGACTTAAGTGAACACCACTCACATCCCTTTTCCTCTGAGTTCCCGGTTTCTATGAAGTCGCAAGGTCTGGGAGAAATGATAACGTTTTGGATAACCTCGAGTGAGCAGGCAGTGTCCTAATGTTATTACTCCGTGACAAAGAGCGCTTCCTGTCAACTGGCAAACGCAACAGCGGGTCAGTGGTTCACTGGGATCCCTGGTTATTGAAAGGTTCACGCGTCTCGAGCTGCTCCTGGCGCATTCCTCCGAGCTGTTTAGTTGCAATCCTGCCTCCTCGATGAAGTCATAGCACTTACCAATACGTTCCTTATATTTTTCTGGAGTACATAGGATCGAGGATCCTCCTGCAGGCACCTTGATCTTCTTTCCGGACATAAGGCCTTCCGAATAGTTCATTGGACAGAACCACGGTGTAGGGAGGTAGGGTAAGTTCGAATCTGATAAGATACTCATGTATGAAGCAACTTCGCGGAAATTTGGATAAATTAATGCCACGGTCCGGTTTCAGGGACATCCCGTAAGTATTGATAAATAGCTGTAAACAAAACCTTCGACCCATTCCTCACGTGTTTTCTTTCATTCAATAATTCTGCAGCGCAATGCCCACCGATAGTCTCATCGCGTAAACAGCTCCGGTGTGTGGTACATGCCAATCCGACCACTCAGGTTCTGCAAAGTTTCTCTTCGGTTACAATGAAAGCTCAGTCTTCCTGATTCGCCTGGCTTTATCGGCCCTCGCATGCGCCCTGACCATGACACAAACTAGTGTCATCCGCCACCCGAACTTGGACGTCTTTCGGCTCCAGAACAAATACCATTCCGCTATCTGTATTCATTTTCGGTCCTCCTGGTCTGTGCGTGGCGTCGTTCCATGAGCACGTTGGCCCACGACATTCCTCTTTTGTCGAAACGGCCCCCCTAAAATTACCCAGACCCTCCATAGATCAAATGAAGCCATGGAAAATGACGGCGGCTCAGCATCATTTCCAGCAGACCACGCCGAAATTCCATTTGATGGCTGAAATCCACGATGGATTCGCGCACCCCATGCCCTTAGGCTCTTGTTGGATGACGTACGGAATGGTTCTCAATGACATAAACCACGCCTTCGCCCGCCGTCTTCTCGTGTATAAAAACCCTCGTTGGGATAGAGCTGGGCCTTCGGTCTTCACCGTTCTTCCCCACCGTCCTTCTCCTCTCCTCTCATCTTAGAGGCTCTTCTTGTCTGTGATCTTCACTTATTTGGTCCTCCTCCAAATACCATTCATCATGTCACAAGTTACCTCTGGTCAGACCTATAGGATCACCAACGTCAGGTCTGGCACTGTTGTTGACCTCTCTGGCGTCGACAACCATACCAGTCAGTACCACTCTGTCATTTCCTTCTCCAGTGATAGTGACGCGTCATGATAGTCATTGGCTACCCTTATCACTCAGGCCGGAACCAGCAATGGACGTTTGAGTGGACTGGTCATTCCTGGACCATTCGTTCTGTCTCTTCTGGTCAATACCTCGGCGTTAATGGTACAAATTACGCTGATGGTACCGGGCTGGTTGCTACTTCCACACCATTTGAGTGGGATATCTGGCATGATGAAGCCGACCAGAATACCTTCCGGTGAGTATATTGCTATACGTTTCTTTTTCTCTGTTTCGCTCTTGCCTCGGCCACTGGCGGCTCTAGGTGGGAAAAGGCCGCTTTCCCGCCGATAAGCACAAATGAGCAGTTCGACGGCGTTTGTCAACCTTTGTTCCGACTTGTTGACACGATGCTTCTGGACCACATTCGCGTCATTTTCGATTGATTGAGCGTCGGCGGTTGACAGGCCTTGTTCTTGGGGGTTTTTTTTTTTGATCTTCCGAGCTTCCATCGTTCTATGACACTCTTCTTTTCTCTCGTTGCCCTCATTATACGCTACCACTTCATCGTTTGCGCTTCGCTTATGAAAATCTACTATTTTCTTCGCCTTGAACAACATGCTAACCCATTTTGTGTTTACAGTTTCTTCGTCCACGATACCCATTACAATTGGGATTTGAACAACTATGGCGATGCGACCCCCGGGGAACCTATCACCCTCTGGTACACCTGGAACGGTCTTCATCAGACCTGGAGGATTGAAACTCGTAAGTCCCGTCCTCCTACCTATGTTCTGCATGTTTTGACTCGCTTCATTGTACTTTAGCTTGAGCACGCGTGTCATTCTCACACGATATACCCCCAGCGATCGCTGAATTTCATTCCTTTGTTGGATGTGTCCCAAGTGCCCAATATGGAACAGTTGTTGTTTGAACAGTTTATCCTCATCTAACGTTACGAATCTTTGTCTTGCTCAGTGTACTCCACTTCTTAGTATCATAGTTGTACTCGCGTGTTGGTCTGTTGTTGTGCTGTAGGTGTGGTGTTTGATTATTGTTTTCAATATATGACTCCGTGTTGTTTTACTCGTCGTGCGGCAGCCTTGTGGCTTCAATGTGCATCAACCATTTAATTTTCCTATCTCGTGTACATTGTACTCCGTTAACGGTCATTGTGGACATTGAGAGTCGGACACTGTTAATATGATTTACACAAACTCAGCGCCCATCCAAGCAAGGTTGAGCGTGATGAAGCTAAATTGACGGCAGCCCGGGACATGTTTGTTGTCTCTGCAGGGTTGTTCTCCACGTGTAGCACTAGATTTTTTCGAACAGAAGAGTGGCTTAGGAACTAGAATGAAATCGATCATGAGGCTCACGGATGGGTGGGTGGGACATGTGCAGCGCACACGGCATACCGTCATAAGTTGCTTGCGATCGGACAGTTCGAAGTAGTTCTAGTGTGCGTCTCTTCAGCCCGCTTCTTGCAGGTTCGAAGGTGAGTAGGTCGCCATCACCTCTTCGAAAATGCATTGAAATAGGCTAAGCTCTGGTACAACAACGGATGTTGAGCCCTGAGAGGCGGGAAGGTAACTTCTGCGATGCACGTTGTTGCAGGAAGCCAATCCCAGACGTATTTCGGTCGCTTTCGTATGGAATATTAAGGACAGTGATGGAAAGAAAATCCTGCCCTATTCTTACCAGCTAACATTGTATGAGGACTGGCAATCGCGAGGCCTTGGGAAGTAAAACCACGATCGTAGGACAGGCGTCGATTGCCACGAGCCCCGGTGGTATTGGATGTTACGTGTTATTCGCTCTGGTAATTTGAAAAAAGGAGAGATTTTTCAAGCATCGACTCTGGTTAAGTTCAAGATTGGGGCGCTATCCATGGCACCATCTCAACTAATACAAGTTCATATATCAGCGGCGAACTTGAATAGAATGAGCGTCCGATGCCCGGAGGCAAGAACATAGTGCAATTCAATTTCTATTTCGATTAAAATGGGCGTCTGTAGTAACGAAATTTGGGAGCGGCATTATTTCTTAGAAGGTCGGCCTTAGGTAGATATTGGGTGGAGACATCTAGCAATTATAGAGCGGTTATCATGCAGGGCTTGTAAGTGAACGAAGATATGAGCATATGTGGGAGGCGGCCTCGGGCGAAGTCTCTCTCGATTAACCCCTTGACCTATCCTTGCTAAGCCACAGTTTGTATCAGTTAGAAGCTCAAGACTCGATAGACAACCCGTGTACATACCTAGCACCCATTACCCTTTCTTCGACTTCAGACTCTCCCACAGGACCATGACCATAACAATCCCAATTCCAATCAAGATAATCTCTACCCCCGTATAAACCATCATCCCCACCTTCACACCACTCCCACCCCAAATGGCTCCGGAAACTCTCCCAGTATACATACTATACTGAATCGCAAGCGACAACCAGCTATTCCACCTTGGCGGTAACTGTTTACTCAACAAACTAACCGGAACAACACTCGCAACGTTGAATCCCAATGCCGCAGCCCACCAACACATGAATACACTCGCGTAATTAATCTTTCCCGAGCGTAAAAGCGATAAAAAGACGAGAAGGGAGGTGAGACCGAGGCAAGAGCCTGCTAAGAGGATTTTTCGGTCTTCGATACGTCGGATGAGGAAGATGTTGAGGATGAGGAAGGGGAAGGCGGTTATTCCGCCGAGAGCGATAAAGTTACCAGAGGCGGTAGGGGACCAATGGAATACTGGCGTGGTGGAACCAAAGACGGGGAGATTGGCTTCCCAGGCACCGAGGATGAAGAAACAGGTCATGGCGAACCAGCACATGCAACCGAGAACGCCCCATTGAGAGGGTGTCATGTAGTATTTCTGGAGGAGGGAGGAGAGTTTGGATTTGGATTGGGTGCTGGGTGGGGCGTCTGGAGCGGGTGAGTCTTTGGGTGAAGTTAATTTCTCGTTTGGGGTTGGGTCGCTGGAGAGAGGAGGTTCGGCAGGTTTGGAGATATCAGTTGGGGTGGTTTGGTTGGGATGGTCGGGGTATCGAGCATCCTCGGGAACGTCGACGTAAAACACTCTTACGCAAACCCAGAAGATACACCACACAGCAGCCATTACCCACGCAGGACTAGTAAATCCATTGAAGATCGAATTGCGAAATCCCACTTTGTAGAGAAAACCACCGACAAAGGGGCCGAGGCTCATTCCAAGTCCTTGACCCATGACTAGGAAACTAGCGAGGGTAGTTCGTCGACGAACACCGACGATTCGAGCGTCAGAGCAGTAACGCTTGCAGTACATCCACATTGTAAAACCGAAGCCATTGACGATACGACCGATGAGGATGAGGTGGAGGAAGTCGGCTTTGTATGCGCAGCCGTAGAGAATGTGACCGATGATAGAAGCTCCGCAGCTGACGTTGAGGGGAAGTGTATATCCCCCTGTGTATTTTGGGTTCAGGAGATGGGGTAGGGTATAGAGTATAGTTTCATACCTTTGTCGTATCGGAGGAGTGGAAGAACGGCTATGGCGGAGAATACGGTTGGGATACCGATGACCACTCCAGAAAAGGTGGAATCACCGCCGAGGTGTTCGGCGTATTCATTGGATGATGGCACAATGATGAAAAATGATACCTGATTAGTGAGTCAGGGCTTGTAGAGAGGCGCGCTTATCAGGGGTTCTGGGTTTTACATACCTGCAGGAGGAGGTTACAGACGACTATAATGACAAGTGAGGAGATTTTGGGGAGCTTGAGTTCCTCTGGGTCGATTAAAGTATCCAGGTCTGAATTGACATCATTTGCAGTTTGAAGCTGTGAGTTGTTGCTAGCTGATGGTTGAGCATCGACCTCAGGTGAGAGTGAGGCGCTAGCAAGACGCTGAGGGTCAGGCAGCGTTTCTTGGTCAGTCACGTGCATCAAAGACGAGTGGTTAGGGTGCTGCAGGTCGTCGAGTAGATGGTCAGAGGGGATTCAACCGCAGTCAACCAATGGTAGGTAGGGTCCTGATGGTTCCGAGGTAAGGAGCAGCAAGGGTGATTGGACTATTAAGGGTATTATATGATCCTAGCCGAAAATATATGTGCAAGGAGAAACCGGAACACCGAAAGTCATGCGAGTCTTGCTGACAAGACGATGCCGACATGACATCTGTATGATCATGGGTTTTAGATGAAGCCCCGCCCAAGTGTAGATGATTACGCCAGCGATTGAGGGCATGGGGTTTGGATTTTTGGACACGAAAAGAGTGGTAGGCATGAAGAATCGATCGCGGGTTTGATATCAGAGAGACCTTGATGAATTTGACGCTGAGAATGTTGGCACTAGGCAGACGAGTTAAATATGGTTGCAGCCTGACAGTGGGGGTATGTCATGTTACTTTTGCTCCGGTAAGTAATCTCTCGACATCGCAGTCTTGATGAGTCTTGCGTGTGGTATGTAGGCGTCTAGAGAAGTTCTTGCACGAATAGCGTGGTATGATGTTTTTGTATTTAAGTACATCAAGTACGTAAACCTGATTCATTAGCATCACTGATGCTGATGCTCATCAGGTTCTCGCTGCCGGCGCTTTCCTGGGCCTCTGACAGCCTGCGCAGGCTGTGGGGTTTGCAGGTCTTCGAGCTGATTAGTATACGCTGATCCTGTGGCTAAAAGTATCGGATCGGCGTCGAAGCTTGAAGCTTGCAAATTTGTCGCATGTGGAGGACTCGGAGAGATGAAAGTATGGTGAGTCACGAGGGGGCCGGGAAGAAGCCCGAAATGGAAGGCGTGGGCTCGGTGCCGGCCGTAAATGAGTATATAGGGGGAACTGAGGCCACAGCTGTTCCTTGCTTTCTTTCCACACCCAGGTCCTCATCGCCCAGCTCAATATAGTGTTGTAGTCAGCCACCATGCTAGATGATGATATCCAGTATCTAGGTTCTCGTATCAAGCTCAGAGACCCACCGCGCTACATGCAGCGCACCGTTAGTGGTACGTCCTTATCGTACCAGGTGTCGTTCACGATCTGATGTCTCCTCCAGGAGCTGCGCTGCATATTGAGAAGTCTGACGGAAATGAAGCATATGTGCTTACTTTTAACAGAGATAAATCCTCCACTGTTCATGTCGGCCGCCGCCCTGGTAATGAGAACGAATCTCGGCCTCTTGACCAAGAGAACGGCAGGGCCATGTTCCGCTGTGCGGTTGTGAGCCGCCGACACGCAAGGATTGTGTTCACGGACAGCGGAAATGTATGCGCTTCTGCCTCCGTTAGCCCACAGCAACAGCTTGCTAACAGCGGCCAGGTATTTCTCATCGATCTCGACTCGCATCACGGCACCCACATCCGCAAACCGGGTGAAACCTCATCGAGGATGTTGGAACCCGAGATACCAACCCCGCTCTCTGACGGAGACATTATTACTTTTGGGAAGACTGTAGGCAGGAACGAAGAGATGGTCAGGCCTATTGTTGCCAGAGTTCAGTTACTACACAGCGGTCCATCTACCTCCGCCATCAAACCCTTGGTGGTCCCTGAAAGCTCGCCCAATAGGTCAGGCCGATATGGCCTTCACTCTCCTTCATCGTCCTCATCTGATGAGGCTTATAATGGTCAATCTGACGCCTACTCTGATATTGAGGAAATCCCTCCTCCAGTCTCTATCACTCCCAGAGCTGGTCCTCAGACAGACTCGGAGTCAAAGTCAGAGTCATTTCATCTCGGCAGAGCCTTCGAGGTATTCAAGCGACTGCTGCCCCCTACCTCTGCACCTCCTGAACCAGCTGCTCACGATCAACGTGAACAATCGCCGAGGCTAGAGGAGCAATCGCCAATCCATTCCGAGTCCTCCTCTTCGTCCGTGCCACCTCCCTCGAACCTTCCTTCCCTATGGACCTTCCCAGATGATCGAGCCTCTCCTTTCCCTCTTCTCCCTCGCTATCCATCCATTTCTAGTGTCGACCTTCCCAACGAATTCTACGATCTCCCACCCATCAACCCAGCGAACATCATAAATGATGGCGAACTCTCGCGATCCGAGTCACCCATGGATCTCGCCAGTCCCTCGCCTCCGCCTCCGGAGCAGGAGCCTCTCATCATTGGTGCATGGGCCAACTTCTCGTCACCTTCGTCTTCTGAATCTGAGTCTATTGCAACCCCGCCAGATAACGAGGTACCTGTAGTTAATAATGACGCTGCGGAGACGCCTGCTGCTACCACAGCTGCTGTCCAGCATGAGGATAACCATGAGGCTGAATCCACTGCTGTTGTGAATGAGGCCACACCTTTGCCTCCCTCTCTTGCCACCGCCACTGATAAAGGGAAACAAAGGGAACAAATTCCAACCGTTGACTCTTCTTCGTTCATAACTAGACTCGAGTACGAGCAGCTAAAGGCGAAGTACTCTAATCTTCAGGTATATAATTACTCTTCCTGTTGATTATTGATGTTCATTTCATTCGTCTAGAACGAGATCGACATTCTCCAAGCACAGCGACGAAAGTATAAAACCAAGTTCAACGCCAACGTCCACACCGTGACCGATAAATTCCACGAGCTCGAAGACAAGATGAACGACATGGCAGCACAATGCACATTGTTTATGGACCAGATCGAGGACGTCACTTCCGGTGATGTTCCGGATATCCAAGCACGCATCGATGACTTGGTAGACGAGGACGATGCTCATAGAAGGGATATAGATGATCTCATGAAGAGGGCTGCGATCTGCGAAGAAAGAGATGATGAGACGGATGACTTCAGTATGTTGGAGAGGGAGAGGTTACAGGAGGAGAAGGAGAGGGCACAGAAGTATTTGGATACGTTGAAAGTTTTGATCGACGGTGTGTCCCTTCGCTTGTTGTTCGGTTAGTTGATTCGCTGACGGGATTCGGATGAACAGACATGAAGGCTCTACGAGCGGTAACAGAACAAGAGATGGAAGCTGAGCTCGCAAATCTTCGTCAACTCCGCGAATCAATCATGCACGAGGTCGGTGACTTTCTCTCATTTACCTCCTATCTCTATTGACAGACGTTTTCAGCAGAACGACCCTTCCACTCCCACAAAGCGTAAACGTACCTTGGACGACGAAGGCGACCATTACAGCGACACCATCGACAACACCACCACTCACGCTCACGATGAAGAGTTCCATGATGCACCCATGCACTCCAGTGACGAGGACGGCACAATGCAGCCTCAATGTAGTATTGGCTTCCACATTAGCCATGATCAACCTTCTCCACGAAAACGTGCCCGAAGGATTGCCTCTGTTGCTGCGCAGACTGCGACTGCCGTTACAATGGGTGCTGTCGCTGCCTGGGTCGCCTTGGCATTTTCTTAAATTTCCCCGGCCTTCCGTGGTATGCGGGTTCATGTAAGGATTTTAATTATTTCTCATCCTTCCCCTACCAGATCATGAACACTCTTAGTAAAACAAAGTTTTATCGGCGGGCTGAAGTCTTGTATTATTAGACCCTGGTGCTTTTATCACTTCACTTCTTCCTTTCGTTCACATTCTGGACACTGTATTTCGTAAACTCTCTCTCATTCTCTCCCTTCTTTCATTCCCTGCGTCTCCCCTATCCTTCCTCCATGTATGTTTCATGAATAAATGTAAAGTAAGTCACGCAGTGTGGCATTATCGTTCCTTTGTTGTGCTTATGTAGGTCTTTTGCTGTAGGAAGTGTTACACCACTTGTGCAGAATGTATTATCACCACCCCCATCACTATCCCCTATGTAACACGGTCAATCGTCTTTAGGACGAAAAGTTTTTTGTATGCAGTTTGCATTATGATACTACTCAGTGCAGTGCGTTGGGGAGCAGTAGTGTACGGCTTGAGCGCATGTTTGTACGGCTCAATTGAAATTTCATTTTTTCCCTTATATCTCGAGGTGGATGAAATGAATAAATATGCAAAGGTCAATAATACATGCTAGTGTTGGTAAAAAAAAGACGCAAAGAAAGTATATACAGGATAAGCAAAGAGTCTAGTGGTATCCACCAAACGAAATATCCTCGTCCGCCGGCCAAATAAGCACGAGTTGTCAATCCCCCTTCCACGATTATCTTCTACCAACATAAGGCAACGGAGTAGAAGGACTCGAAACCGCCGTCGCCGCCTTCTTCCCTGACGCAGCCGATCCAGACAACGAACCGTACTTCCTTTTCATATCCTTCGTCAACGCACGCAGCATCGCCACCGTAACCTGCTTCGGTGGTGAACCCGACATCGAAACCGAAGTAGCAGACTCGGTGAGAGCAACCGACGCATCGCTCACGATGCTTGGCGAGGGGGAGTGCGTTTTGCCGTTCATGTAGGGTGTGGCTGGTGGACTGATGACGTCCTGTTGTGTTGCTGCTAGTGCTGATGCTACTGAACTCGCAAACGAGGGTGCGATCTTTAACCGCTTGGCTTCCGGTCTGTCATGCATCATCAGTATGCCATTCCTTTTAAAAGTGAATGGTAGAATAAACGTACGAAGCACCCTCAGTTTCCTCCGACATACTCCTTCTCCTCGGGGACCTCCTCACGCTCATATTCAACGCTACGTTCAATTGTGTCTGGAACGGCTGTATCGCAGCTTCAAACAGTTCCTCTGCAGCTTTCAGATCGACAACGGGTATATCTTGTCTTGCCTGTGATGAAGCGACGTTGGTGTGTTTTTCAGTGCGGAGGACTGTGAGTTCGAGTAGGTGTTGGATGAATGTTCGTGCTGGGAAGACTGTAACCACAAGTAAATATGATGAATAAGAGGTAACAGATCGATCTATGTACCTTGGCCGATGTTGATATGAGATTGAAGGTCCACGGCAATCTTTTCCGTATCGCCTTGATCATTGACGCGAGACAGCCAAGTAAAAGCCGTCTCATAAGCCGTACTAAACACCGTCTTCGTCAACAAAACAGCAACATCAGACACGACAACGAAGACTTACTTGCCACTATTCACAGCATCCACATCAAAGCTGGGGAGCAGATCCCGTTTTTGTTTCGACAGCATAGCTGACACGAGCGAGCCCATCTTGTTTAACATTCCAATTGTCGCTTGTACGAGATGTCCATACAACGTCCAGTCGACTGCGACAAAACCAATAAGCCTCGGCCATCCCATCAGGAAAGACGGAGTACTTACAGGCACCATTGGCAGAACAATTATCTAACCACTCTATAAGGAAATTACTAAACTCCTCCTCGAACGTTCTGAATATCCCTACAACACAACTCAGCAAGTCACGGAGTCGACTCAGAACACAGAACATTACCTCGAAGAGTCATCGACCTAACCAACCGTCCCTCCACATCCAGCTTAACACTCCTCAACACCCCACCCAACACCGAATCCAAATTCACAGTCGTAGTGATCCCCAACGTCACATATCCAGCAAGCACCGACTCATCCACATACTTTTTCACCTATCCCCACACACGAACCATCAACACAAGGCTCTCCCCCGAGTGTGTAAGTTAAGAATTTCACACATACCATATTAACAAACTCATCCTCAGCCTCAACTACTGCTTTCGACTGATCCCCACTACCCCATCTTAAAATCAACAACGAAGGCACATAATGTCGTTTCGAAGAAAGCAGATCCATGATATCGCGGAGCCTTGAACAATCATCAAGGACACAATACTTCCTAAATCACCCAACCAACAACATCAATCAGCCCCTCATCACAATCAGAAGAAAACGGATATAATAAAGACGTACTTTTCAATATCATCTTTAACCCAATCCGTCGGTGTACACTCAAACACAATCAACCCCGTGTACTTTGCCTCTTCCTCCCTTCCCTTCGACTTGTTTTTCCCATTCGTGATAACCGCCATCCCATTCTCCATGCCCTCCGAGGTTGAAGAAGTTTCGAATATAGGAATTTCGAAGACATTCTCATTGGCCCACCGACCACTCTTCGGCACATCAAATTTCCGCTCTAACCAAATCGCTGAAGAGTCGCTTTCAGGGTTGAGCGATAACCACATATTCCACGGTTTCTGCCTTTTTCTCTCGTCACTGTACGAGTGGTAAAGCGATTTTGTTGTCGTGGTAGTAGCCAAAGAGTGGATGTACGTCCGGATGGTCGAGAGGTAAGATCCTTGCGCCCACAGCGTTTGATTCTCCACTCGATTCTGTTTATCGATGTAAGCCCACGAGTGAACGGGAACAAGCGAGATAGTCACATACCTCTTTAAACCGCCTAGCAATCTCCTCATCCGTCCTAGGCTCAACAAACACATCCGAAATCCTCTTCTTCCTCTGCCTCTTCCTAGCACTACTGGGCGACGCATCGGCTTTCACCATCGCCCTCTCCCCTTCCCTCTCCTCAGTCTGCCCTTCCTCCTCCCCCTCGGCTGCCTCAAGCATCCTTCTCTTCCTCCTCATCTTCAACTTTGCCCTTCGATTACGATATGCATCTGAGCTCTGCACAGCCTCAGCCCACTTGATCGCACTCTCGTACTTGTTCCTCCATTTCGCCCATATCTTAGAGAGGAGTAAGTGGGTATAGTGTGTAGATGCGAGAGTTTTGAGCTCAGTGTTACTTGGTACGTGTTCTTCATCTCCTGCCAACTTCCCCGTCGTTACTAATGCCGAGGAAGGAACAGGGGCAGGAGGAGGAGGAATTGCTATTGAGAAAGGAACAAGGCCATCCACCGCCTTCCCCTTCCCCTTGTCCCTCCTCAACAAAGTACTCGTCAACAAACTCTGACTTCCCCCTCCTCCTATACCTCCCCTCCCCAACTTCCTCGGCGAGCTCGAAGCCGAACCCAACCCAGACCCAGAAGGAAAACTCGGCATATCCAACGGGCTCAATACACTCCCCACACTCCCACCAGGCGTCAACGTCCCACTCCCACTAGGCGTCAACATCCCCCCACTCACACCCGTATTAAAACTCCCAGACCCAGTAGGCGTCACAGGCAGACTCAAACTCTCCCCATTCGCACCTACCCACCCCAGAATCGGATGCGGAACAGCTATATCCGTCGCACCAGGCGTCCCAGGTAACGAAACAGGCATCCTCCTCCCAAGCGCCGGAGGCACCTTTGGCGACTCTACCACCATAACCGTAGGTTCCGCACGAAGCCCTCTCGGTTTCCCCTCCCCTTGTTGCTGAGGACGTGAAGGTGTGGCGGTACTGGAAGGTGTAGGAGGGATAGGCATAGGTATAATAGGTAATCCATCTTTCCCAACGGGTGTCGATGTGGGTGAAGTGCTCAACGAGCCAGTGTCGATACGAAGTGAAGGAGGTGTAATGGATTTGCGGGGACGTGTTAGTGGGGGTGCTGTTGGTGTCGTCGTTACTGTCGGCGCTGGCGTCGGGGCTGGTGGTGGTGTGGGTGCTGTTGATGGCTGTTGAACAACGGGCGCGGGAGAAGGTGTCGGACCGAACCCGAACCCACCCATCTGGGCACCACCACTACTACCACCAGCAGTATTCGCACCAAAAATCGAACCAGACAAAGGCACAAATGCCTGCGCACTCGGATTCAACGCAGGCTGTTTGCCAAAGAACAAAGGTATCCCCTTCCCCTGTTCTTGCCCCTGCTCCTCTTTCACACTTCCAGTCGGCGGCGCACCGAAGAACGACGCCGGAGCTTTCGTTGCTGTCGTTCCTGCCTGAGCTTGTGTTCCGAACGGATCTAATACATCCACTAGGTTAACAAAAACCCAAATATGTGTTATCAAAACGAAACTTACTAGGCGCAGAACTAAATGCTCCACCAAACCCTGTCGAAGGTTGCGGCGACGTCGAGAATAGCCCCGAAATTTCACCACTATTCTTTGTATCTCCAGGTGTATCACCGCCATCAATAGGAGGGGCATCGGCCAACGACTTTCGGCTGGCTGCGCCGAATATCGATAACGGCTGTTGTTGTGATAGTGGTTTAGGCTCTTCCACTTTCTGTGGTGGAGGGATACCAAACACAGAGGTGGGTTGTGTTGAGGTAGTGGTAGCACCGAAAGTTCGACCACCGAATACACTCGTTGGACCTGCTGATGCGAGGTTCGCGAATGCTGATGTCGCTGCCGCTGGTTGTTGAGCAAAAAATGACGTGGGTGCGCTAAATACGCCCGTCGCAGGTGCAGGTTCATGAACTTCCTCATACACTGCATGATCATCCTCCACAAAATTCTCTTCCTCCTCACCCTCCCCCATCTCCATATCCCCATCCTCCTCCACAAACCCTCCTCCACTCTCCCTCTCACCAATCTCCCCCTCCCCGTCCACCTTGCCATCAATTACATCCTGGATCCTTAACGACCCTCTAATATTCTCAATATCCTCAATCGTATCCTTCCCAAACAACCTCTCAAGTAGACACGCTACGAGATAAATCATAACCGTATTCCCTCGCTCTCCCAACACCCCCGCTAGTTCACCAAACAACCTCATCGCTTCCGCATCTACAAGAAGTGTAGATGTTTTAGTAATAGGGGCAGAATTTTGTTGCACCCTCTGACGGAAGAAGGTGGTGAGTTTGAAGACGGGGTCAGAGGTGATATGAGGGGGGAGTTCTTCGTGCCGTTCGCGTTGGTCACGAATATGGATTAGGCGGTGGTAAACCCGCATTTCGAGTTCGTTGGGGGATGTGTAGGAGGATCGTTGCTCGTCATAAAATTCTTTGAGGCTTTGCAGGGCTGTTGGTAAGGGTGTGAGAGTGAGGATGTAAATGAGCATGAAATAACGGTTGGACATACTGTTCATAAGCTGCTGTTCTTCCAGCGCGACTGAAAACCCAGGTTTATCTCTCTCGAAGTGTAATGCCAAAATGTGGAATCTTGCACACCGGCCATGGCATTCAATAGCTATCGGTCCGGATTCGTGTTGCATTGTGAAATCGTTCCGTACGGATCGGGAACGATCACGTATGAATGTATATGTCTGGGAGAAGCCACCGCGAGGAAGGAGGTCGTGGAATAGGTAATCCAGGGTTCTCTAAATACGAGTTGACATATCTTCAGTAGCTCTTGCAAATAGTGGGAAAATGAATGAACACTCGCCTTGAGAACCTTTGGTGGACGTAAATCCGAAGGAAGGGTTTTATCACCAGCAGCACGTTCGTACATCTTGACAGCGCGTTTATGATCTACGCGTTTCGTTCCGGGAATCTATAATAATAACGACAAGAGGTTTATCTTTTTTGGTGAAGAGAGGGAATAGAGTGGCGTACGGTTTCCCATTCGAATAGGTTATTTTCGCGTTCGCGTCTGTATCGTTCAAAGCGGGGACACATGTCCATGCATGTACCAACCATTGTGATGGCGTCTTCGAGTCGCTTGGGGACGAGAGGGTCGTCCATTTTTCCTTCTGCGATGGCTCTTTTGCGTTCTGCTTCGCGTGCTTTGACGAGCTAAAAGAATCTGAGTATTTGTTGAAGCTTTTAAAGTGGAAGATATACCTCTTGGTAGAACTTTTCTCTCTCCTCTTGCGTCTCGAATTCGGGTTCGTGAATCTCGGGAAACTCAAACTCTTCCGCATCATCTCCCTCCTCTTCTTCATCATCATGATGTGTCGCATCAAACATATCCTCCTCTTTCATATCCTGATGTGAATTCACATTCGCTGCCACCGTTGTCGTCGTTGTCGTCGGCCTCGCAGGATAATTATTCCTCAGTGTCTGATTCGGAAACTTTCTGCCTGGTATCGCTCCCCTCCCCCGCGGTCCTCCACGACCTCGACCGCTCCCTCTCCCAGGTGCACCCCCGCGTTCCCATCTCTCACCCTCCGTACCATGTCCTGTACCCGTCGTTGAAGAAGGACCAGTGTTGGCGGTCCATTGACGATTGCGTGAATGTCCTCGACCACCGCCACCACCACCTACGCCTCCTCCACGTATTGTACGGGGAGGCCCGTGTGTGTATGTTGAGTTCATGAACCGGAGACCTGGTAGGACGAGCGCGCGGACGAATGTGATGTGAGTTTGCTCAGTGATCCCGGTGTCAGAGTCGGTTTGTTTGGTATCAGCATTAACAACAAACAAAGGTCCGCGTACCCTTGGTCGACTTAGACGCCCATCCACTTTCTGTGCGCTTTTTTCTGGATACCTACTGAAACGCCGGATGACTCAGCGGGACTTGTAGGCGCTACTAACATGTACAAATTGAGGGATTTTTTGGATGACCAGTCAAATCCTTGCACACCGAATTCGGTAATGAGCCATTAGATGGAGGAACCAACGAGAGGCCAGATGTGTTGCCGTCAGATCAAGGTGGCGTTTACCATCATTCATTCTGGGAGTATTCTGGGTTTGACTCTGTAGGCTCGCAAACACGAATAAATAGGGACTCAGAGGTATATATACTGGAGCACTCTGTGCAGTGAAAGATCAGAAATTCAGACACCTGAAGTTCTTTTATCGACTTTGAACAACTCTAACTTTACTATGACTTTCACTGTACGCCGACTCTACCCATCACATCCGTAACTTAATCTGACTTCCCCCTTCACTCGTAGACCACCGCCGTCCCCGTTGACTACGCCTGCGGCAACAGCGCCTGCAAGGCCCAAGAGAAGTAAGTCCGGTGTCATATTATCTACCTTCCTCGCTAATGATATCCTTTACATAGCTGCAAATGCGCTGCGGGAACTTGCAAGTGCACCGAGAACAACTGTACTTGCACTGCGGCAGAATGCACTTGCAACTGCTAAATTCACTCGCCCCCCACCCCCATAATCACTCCACCTACGTCCAAATGGCCTTGTGGTGATAGGGGTAACGATTCAAATTATGCGGTTACCGGTATCGACTTCGCTTGTTTGTGTTATGCGTGATATATGTAGTTTGAAGATGTATAGTTTGGAGATGCTATTGAATGGATGATGAGTATATGTTGGTGATGCATTCGTCCGAGTCTACAAACGCGGTGAAATCAAACATTTTAAGGCTCGGAGAAGATATTGTGAAACTTACATCCCCCACACAAACAGGCAAGATACAAAAATATATTAGATTATGAGGTACATCAGTAGAAGGAATAAGCGACACATTAGAAAGTAATGCGATCGCTGTCCAAATTAGTTCTGGGGTATACTTAATTCGCGTGGGAGAATCATACAGTATATTTTGGGAAATGACCGGATCATCGACATTTGCATCCGCTCCTTCACCAAACCCACCATCATGTCGCCTCCAAAAACATATTGCATCACTAAACTCCTCGATACAGGCGGTCACGTAAGCTTTTCCCTCCTGCTCTCCCCACTACACCATAATACTAACCATAATCACTAGGGCATCATCTTTCACGGTGTGGAAGATGATACCAACAAACCAGTTGCCATCAAAAAAGTCCGAGTCTCTCAACGAGTGAAACGACCTATTCTGCGTTATGAAAGTCAAGTGCACCAAATCCTACACGACCATCCCGTAATTCCGATCCTATATGGATATATCCAACATCCACATTTCGAGTATTTATCTATGGAGTTATTAGGGCCTAGTATTCGGTCATGCGTGAAAGGACCTGTAGCTGTAAATACCGCCACCCGCGTCGTTGAGCAAATGGTACGGCTATTTTTTCCGATCGTACATAATATCACTGATTGTTCGTCAAGCTTTCTGTCTTGGAACACATCCATAAACTCGGTTTCATACACCGAGACATCAAACCCGCAAATATCCTACTATCACTAACGGACCCATCAAAAATCAAACTCATCGATTTTGGAATAGCTCGACCTCTCAAGCATGACAATGACATTCCATCCAAATATGGCCCGTTATCAGAGAAAAAGCATATCGTTGGAACGCTCGACTGGGCTAGCCTCAACGCACATAACGGTATTGGTGCGCACGCAACTATTTCATCTACAGCCAATTCACCCGCTCCCATTATTGAACGCATATATTCTTCTTTTTTAGAACTGGCATCGCGAGACGACCTCGAATCACTCGCTTACACTGCCTTCTTCATCCTACGAGGCAATCTTCCATGGAAACGGCCTCCCTCCATTCATTGTCAATCATCTCTACGAACCGTGCAACATGTCAAAATCATAAAAGCCGCAGCGTCTGGTGATAAACTCGGAATCGGATTTCCACTTGTGTTTGGCTATCTTCTGGAATACAGCCTTGGACTCGAGTTTAACCAGATACCGGACTATGAGGACTTGAACCGGCGATTCGCAGGCCTTGGAGATCGTACTGTTAAGGATGCGGAGGGACCTCTTGATTGGACTCCTGTTGAGGTTCAAACTGGAATTGTCGATCTTGACGAACTCACTGACGATCAAGAGGATGCCGATGATCATGATGAACAGGTCAACGATTATATCGAAGAAGCAGATCATGGCAATAGCAGTGAAGAGGAGCGGTTCTCGGACAGCTACTTCAACACGGACATTGAACTCTATGATCTTCAAAATGTGAGGGACAAGAGTCTGACTCTCCAGACTAAGCAAGCCGAGTTGGCGAAGAGTGGGGCATTACCTGAGATCGGAATAATAGAACGAAAAATTGTAGTACGTGATAAATTTAGTTGGATGAGTTCGCACGTTGGTTGAGAAATAGAAGCTCAACTACCATGGTGTACGACGTACCCAACTCCATTTTCCCTGCCAGTGCTGTGGATAATGGGAAGTAGTGGAATACCACACTTCGTTTTGTTCGTAATGAGACTCAAGTACAAGGAACACAAGATGAAGTGGCACGCCTATGTGGTACATTGACCAACACTCTGACTCTCCGGCTCACCAAGTTTCCACCTCAATCAAGGCGGTGGTCCCCACACCGTGGTTGCATTTCTTGACTGTGAAGCTTGCCCCTGCTCATGAATTTGATAAGCCTTTGATCGAGGAGCAATAGTCGTCCATCTACCATCCCTTTGGTCACTTCCTCTGTGTTCTGGTAAGATCCGTCCAAGAACTTGATCACAAGCATCATTGCCCTATGGACAGCCCGTATAGAGATTCCCTGGTTCTAGAGCCAGTCTTGATCAGTACTGTTGAAATCGCACGAAAAGGAAGGCCCTAACAATGTTGTGAGGTCAGGGTCAGTTTTGCGTTGATTCATTTGATGACCGCGTGGACGGTATCTGCTACCTGTGTTGTTCTTTGATGATTAAACCCCCGCTGAAACCATGTCTGTCAATTCTTATTATCCTTGAAGTGTTTTATTGGTCGCCTGAAACCGAATACAGACCCGTTCTAGGGCTTCGAAGCTCCATAAATACAGCAGCAAAACTCGATGTCTGAACATCTCCATCTCTAAATCCTTCACTCGCTTCATTAATCGCTACGCACCATAGCTCGAGATGGCCGACCAGTGGGGACTTGCGCCAGAAGATTATGCCGCTGACTTGAACAGGATACGGATAAACACCTACATTCGAAGTACGCTCATGTCAGTATGCCCATTTGAACCACTACCAACCCTTGCTAGGCATTGCTGTCACGCTTCTTGTGTATGATGCCGTCTATCTCATTCCAGACGAGGTAAGATCCAGAACTGCATCGCGACTATCCCATTCAATCCCTAGCTTGCTCTCTGCAAGGTTAGATACATTTACCGGTGCGTTTGGATTTTGGCTCGGTGCGGCCACTGTATCATGAACAATCAAAATAAGGAATGGGCCTTGGTCGCGTCCGCGTATTATCTATCTCACGATCCGTATCACTACGTGGATTGGTGCATTGTAAGTGAAGTGGTATTTACACATAGCACACACTATTTAAAAGAAATAACCATTTTATAGCTCTGATTTCTACAGTAGGTCAGGACAATGATTGGGGTCTGCAAGATATTAAATACCTATCTGAACAGCAGAGAACAACACATTCTTGTCCGGATCAGTAAGTTGCCTCAGTAACCAAATCATCTTGTGTCTAAGCCCCACCACACACACAGTGGTATGCTTATCCAGATCAAAATGGCTTATCTGCCCTGAAGAAACTGAATCCAAGGAAATAGGTGTCATGTCAGGGCTTCAATTGAAGGATTGTAAGTTTCAGTGCTCAGAATTGGAAAATGATATTTGCTTCACGCCAGGGACTGAACTCCTCCTCTCCCCACCACAGAGCCTCAATGATCTATGGAACAGCAGTGAAAGTTTTGCTTGTTCTACGCCTCCGTGCCGTGTGGAACAACGCTCGTGCTGGTAAGGCCCTGACACACAAAGCCAGTTTCACCTCTTCTACTGACCATGATAAATCAACAAAAACAGTAACACTTGTCCTATACTTTATTACAGCAGGTGTGTTCAAATACTGCCAAAAATTGGGTCTCAACAGGTACTGACTGTAATAAAAAACCCAGTCGACACTCTAGTACGTCTCTAGATCAGTGGGTGAAGTTGGACTCAACATAGGGGCACATTCATTCAGGTCAAGCTTGCGAGCGTCATAGTAGATATCTTTGTTCCGCTAAATTCCACGTTTGATAGAGTCCCCCTCCATGGCTGCTATGTATCGGGTGATGTGGTTTGGCTTGCAATGAAGGCTAGTGCAGCATCAGTGTAAGCTTGTTACCTGGTTTAGCAGTAGAAGTATTGATTGTCTACTTTTTGGCAGGATATCTCGAGCAGCAACTACCACCATTGAAACCCTTTTATGTCTTGTCAGTTTTGCGATGATATACAGAATGCGGGAGGCCATAGGTCCAACAATACATGAACGAATATCACATGTGCGATCATTCACTCCCCTGATCTATGTTGTCTATCGTGATGGAACTCTCCTATTTCTCCCGTACGTTTGATTGCACTGGATAAATGCCAATATAACAACTAATATTTTGTTTAGCATATGGAGTAAGGATGCTGCGTTACTAAAATTTGAGTAGCAAACTCGCTCATGATAGCCTTTTTTTAAGTCTTTTCAGCATTGACACTCGTAAATACATTCAACCTGGCTCCACAGTCGCTGTTAGGTTTCAAGGAGCTTGATTGGAATATGTTTGTTTGACTATCTCCCCCGTGGTTCTGGACATGTCTTGATGATATTTCTATGTTTTAGCTGGGGCACCGTTGTATACAGTATCATCGTAAGTCATAGTTCTTGAGTGTTGACTGGGACTCAGAAAATTGTATTTTTCTTACACCTAGGGAGCTCGGTTGATCATTAATATACGCAAAGCTGATTGCGGCTTTGGGGAGAGTTTATTGTCCAGGGAAATGCGCTCAGGAGCGATGCCGCAGTTCCACAATTCAACAGATCATGACGACGAAGATTCTCCATCCACTGGGGAATCTGGTGGGATTTCCAACTCTGCACATGAATAATCCTCCCTATTGTGTTCCATGAAGTTCATCGACTTGAACATAATTTTCCCGTGAGTTATATGTCAGATACTACAATGACACCCCCTGACAGCTTTGATAGTCCATTGTCGTGCTCGCAGTTTTTTTCTGATGTATGAAAGTCACAGAGACAATAAACACCCGGATTGCATGTGCTAGTAGCACATTGATTACCACTTGAGAGTATGAGATGAGATTTATTCTGCATGCTAAAATGTTGAAAGAGGTTGCTTCCCTACAATTTATTAGACTCGATTTTACAGTTTTGATAATCCCATATTTATCGTACCAATCACAGCGGCGGAACGGGTGAATGTCATGGTTATAAACCTGAGTGTAACCTGGTCGGTTCTCAGTTCTCTCGGCACTTGCGACTGTCTCACAGGACCCGGGTAGAAGGTATGATCAGGTTTCCTATAAACTCGTTACCGTCTGAGCAAATGAGCATCTGCATGAAGGGGCTGATTTCAAGCTAATTGTAGATTGAATATATTTCAGAGTAGAATGGCCTATTTTGCTTCCAAGGTCATAACCGCGAGAATATCATTATGACTATATGATAGATGCTCGGTGGTCGATGGGCGTTGCTCCCTCTTTTGAGAGCCACCGTGCTCTTGCCCATACGCAACAGATATGTCAGATTCAATGTTTGGGGAAGTCCTTGTGGTTTGTGTCATGACTTGTTGCGACATTCATTCTGGTTTTATTCTGAATTTCACCTCTATTTGTATGTCTGGCTGTTCCGTTCATTTGGTGCCAGTTCTTTAACGCTGAGCATTCTCAGGTCATTCCTTCACAGATTTTGTAGGTTGTTGCATGGTCTATGATTTGTCTCATCAGATGTATCCTCCCATTTCACGTCTTGCTGTGAACTCGTATTCACCACCGTCATTGTCGTCATCAGTTTCACAGGATAATTATTCCTCAGTGTCTGATTCGGAAACTTCCTCCCTGGCCTTACTCATCTCCCCCTGCACCCTCTATGACCGCAACCTTTTCCTCTCCCAGATGCACCTCCATGCTACCATTTCCCATCCTCAGCGCCATGGCCTGTACCCGTCGTTGAAGAAGGACCAGTGTTGGTGGTCCATTGACGATTGTGTGAATGTCCTCGACCTCCGCCACCACATACAACGCCACCTATGCATCCTCCACATGCTTGTGTGGGGAGGCCCATGTGTGTATATTGAGTTCATGAACCAGAGACCCGGTAGGATGAGCGTGCGGACGAATGTTATGTGAGTTTGCTCAGTGATCCCAGTGCCAGAGTCAAGCGTGAATGACAAAGGTCCGTATACCCTTGCTCGACTAAGACACTCATCCACCCCTCCGTGAGCTTTTTTCTGGATACCTACTCGAACCCCAGATGACTCAATTGGACTTGTAGGCGCCACCAACATGTGCAAATTGAGGGATTTTTTGGATGACCAGTCATATCCTCGCACGCCGAATTCGGTAATGAGCCATTAGATGGAGGAACCAACAAGAGGCCAGACGTGGTGCCGTCCGATAAAGGTGGCGTTTACTACCATTCAGTCTGGAGGTTGACTCTGTAGGCTCGCAAACATGAATAAATAAGGGCTCAGAGGTATATCTACTCAAGCACTATGCAGTGAAAGAACAGAAATTCAGACACTTGAAATTCTTCCATCAACTTTAAATGACTCTAACAACTCTACCATGACTCTCACTGTACGTCGACTCCTACGCAACACATCCGTAACTTAATCCAACTGACCCCCTCACTCTTAGACCACCACCATCCCCGTTAACTACGCCTGCGGCAACAGTGCCTGCAAGGCCCAAGAGACGTAAGTCCTTCACTACATGATCTACCTTTCACCCCCAGACTAATAAATTTATCATTCCTCTTCATAGCTGCAAATGTGCTGCCGGAACTTGCAAATGCACCGAGAACAACTGTACTTGCACTGCGGCAGAATGCACTTGCAACTGCTAAATTCACTTGTCCTGCCCCCACTATTACTGCGCCTAAGTCCAAATGGCCTTGTGGTGATAGGGGTAATGGTTCAAATTATGCGGTTATCGGTATCGGCTTCGCTTGTTTGTGTTATGCGTATGCGTGATATATGTAGTTTGAAGATGTGTAGCTTAGGGATACTATTGTATGATGAAGGGTATATGTTGGTGATGCATTTGTCCGAGTCTGCAAATGCAGGCGACATCAAACATTATAAGGCTCGGGGAAGATTTTGTGAAACCTATTTCCACACACAAACAGGCAAGATACAAGAACATATCAGACTATGAGGCGCATTAGTAGCATAAATAAGGAATAAGCAACACACATTAGAAAGTAATGCGATCGCTGTCCAAATTAGTTCTGGGGTATACTTAGTTATACTTAGTTCGCGCGGGAGAATCATACAGTATATTGTGTGGGAAATGACTGGATCATCGACATTTGCGTCTGCTCCTTCACCAATCCCATCATGTCCCCTCCAAAAACATATCGCATCACTGAACTCCTCAATACAGGCGGACATGCAAGCTCTCCCTTCCTTCTCCCTCACCACTATACGCAACACTAACTGCCACCACTAGGGCATCATTTTTCACGGTGTAGAAGATGAGACCAATGAACCAGTCGCCATCAAAAAAGTCCGAGTCTCTCAACGAGTAAAATGCCCTATTCTGTGGTACAAAAGTCAAGTACACCAGCTCCTACACGGACATCCCATAATTCCAGTCCTATATGGATATGTCCAGTGTCCGCATTTCGAGTATTTAGCTACGGAGTTATTAGGGCCTAGTATTCAGTTGTGTGTGAAAGGACCTGCAGTTGTAAATACTGCCACCCGCATCATTGAGCAAATGGTGCGGCTATTTTTCCTGATCCTACATAATATCACTAATTGTTCGTCAAGCTTTCTGCCTTGGAACATATCCGTAAACTTGGTTTCATACATCGGGATATCAAACCCGCGAATATCCTACTATCACTAACAGACCCATCAAAAATCGGACTCGTCGATTTTGGAATAGCTCGACCTTTCAAGCGTGACAATGACATTCCATCCAAATACGGGCCGTTATCAGAGAAAAGGCATGTCGTTGGAACACTCGACTGGGCTAGCCTCAATGCACACAACGGTATCGGTGTGCACGCAACTATTTCACCTACAGCCAATTCACCCGCTCCCGTTATTGAACACATATATTCTGTTATTTACTGATTTTTTTTAGAACTGGCATCATGCAACGACCTCAAATCACTCGCTTACACTGCTTTATCAATCCTACGAGGGAATCTCCTATGGAAACGGCCCCCCTCCATCCATCATGAACAATACCTATGAGCCATGCACCGTGTCCCAACCATAAAGGCTGAAACGTCTGGTGATAAACTCGGAATCGGGTTACCACCTGTGTTTGGCTATCTTTTGGATTACAGTCGCGGACTCGAGTTTAACCGGATACCAGACTATGAGGGCTTGAATCGGCGATTCACAGGCCTTGGAGATCGTACTGTTAAGGATGCGGAGGGACCTCTTGATTGGACTCCTGTTGAGGTTCAAACTGGAATTGTCGATCTTGACAAATTTGCTCATGATCAAGAGGATGCCGATGATCATGATGAACAGGTCAACGATTATATCGAAGAAGCAGATCATGGCAATAGCAGTGAAGAGGAGTGGTTCTCGGACAGCTACTTCAACACGGACATTGAACTCTATGATCTTCAAAATGGGAGGGACAAGAGTCTGACTCTCCAGACTGAGCAGGCTGAGTCAGCGAAGAGTAGGGCATTGCCTGAGATTGGGATAATAGAGCGACCGGGTAAAGGATAGGATGTAGTATGCGCCGGGCTATTGTCCATGAATCGTGGTTGGATGGCCTCTAATACTGTTTGAGAAATAGAAGCTCAACTGTTGTCATGTCCGGCGTACGCAACTCCGTTTTCACCTTTCAGCGCCGTGGATAATGGAAAGTAGCGGAAGATCAAACTCCCGTTGTTCCCGCAACCTGGTTTTGTTTGTAAAGAGACTCGAGCGCAAGGAGCGCAAGATAATGTAACATAATTTCCTGGTCTATCCCCTGCTTCTCTGACCCCCCTAGCCTCTATCCAATAATCGGTGTTTGTTTGTTGTACTCAAACACCAGCCATACCCCTATGCGGATACTATTGTGACTAACACTGACTCTTCGGTTCCCCAAGATGCTACCCAATCTAGACGCTGGCCCTTGCGCTATGGTTGCGTTCCTGGACTATGAAACTCGCGTCTGCCTATGAATTTGATGAACTTCTGATCGAGGAGCAATAGTCGCTCATTTATCATCCTTTTAGTCGCTTCCTCTGCGTTCCGGTGAAACCCCTCCGAGAACTTAATCACAAAGATCATTGTTCTCTGGACAGCCCACATAAAGATACCCTGGTTCTAGAGCTAAGCTCTTGATTTGTATTGCTGAAATCAAAGGAGAAGGAAGGTCCCAACAATGGGCGCAAAAGAAGCAGTGAAAATACTCATTGAGCGCTGGATAGTACCTTCCCGAAAAAGTATAGTCAGCTGCAGTTGTGAGTCAAGGTCAGTCTTGCGGTGATTTATTTGATGACCGCTGCTGTGGCGTCCGCTGCCTGAGGTGTTCTCCGATGATCGAGACATCACTGGAACGATGTCTGTGTATTCTTATTATCCTTGGCAGGGCTTGGTAGTTGCCTGAAACCGCACAAAGTCTCATTCCACAATTTTGAAGCTCCATAAATGCAGTAGCGACACTTGACGCTTGAATATCTCCAGCTCCAAACCCTTCACTCACTTTATTAATCGCTGCGCATCACGCCTCGAGATGGTCGATCAGTGGGGACTTACGCCAGAAGATTATGCCGCTGACTTGAGCACGGCACGGACAAACACCTACGTTCGAAGCACGTTCATGTCAGTATTCCCGCTTGAACCACTGCCGACCCTTGCCAGGCATTGCTATTACGCTTCTTGCATATGATACCATCTACCTCATTCCACACGAGGTAAGATCCTGGATCATGTCATGAATATCTCAGTCAATCCCTAGCTTACTCTCTGCAAGGTTAGATACATTTATTGGTACGTTTGTATTTCGGCTCGGTGCAGCTGCCGTGTCATAAATAATCAAAAGGAATGGGACTTGGTCGCGTCAGCATATCATCCATCTTACTATCCGTATCACTACGTGGATGCATGCAATGTAAGTGGAATTTATACATAGACACACAATTTAAAAGAAATAATCATTTTACAGATTTGATTTCCACAGTAAGTCAGGACGATAATGATTGGAGTCTGAAAAAATGTTAAATGCCTACCCGAACAGCACAGAACAACACGTTCTTGTCCGAATCTGTAAGCGCTCTAGCATCCAAATTAGCTCATTTTTTCTGAGCCCCAGCTCCCACACAGTGGTATGTTTATTCCTGCAAAGATGGATTATCTGCTCCGGAGAATCTAACTCCAAAGATCAGGTGTAATACCAAGACTTCAATTGATGAATTGTGGGTTTGCAATGTTCAACGTTCAGAACTGATACTTGCTTCATGCTAAAGATTGAATGCCTTTTCTTTCCACCACAGAGCCTCGATGACCTTCGGAACAGCCGTGAGAGTTTTGCTTGTTCTGCGCCTCTGTGCCGTGTGGAATAACACTCGTGCTGGTAAGGCTCTGTTGCATGCAGTCAGTTTTACCTCTTATACTGACCGTGATAAATAATCAAACAGTAACGCTTGCACTATACCTTCTTACAGCAGGTGTGTTCAAATAACGTTCAAATTTGGGCATCAACAATTACTGACTGTAATAAATAATCCAGTCGACATCCTGGTACGTCTCTGGATCGGTGGGGTGAAATTGCGCTCAACATAGGGACACATTTGTTCAGCTCAAGCTTGCGAACCTGATTATAGATACTTTTGTGCCAATAAAATCCAACATTGATAGATTCCCCCTTCATGGCTGCTACCTATCGGATGCTGGCAGTATGTCTAAGCTTATAATGTACATTTCTGTAGCATCAGTGTAAGCTCGTTACCTTGTTCAGCGCCGGAAACCAAACTGATTGTCAATTTTTTTTGGTAGGGTATCTCGAGCAGCAACTGCCACCATTGAAACCCTCCTATGTCTTGTCAGTTTTGTAAAGACGTACAGAATGCAGCAGGCCATAGGCCCAACATTGTATGAGCGAATATCACATATTCAATCATTTACTCCCCTGGTTTACGTGGTCTATCGTGATGGAACTGTCCTATTTCTCCCATGAGTTTAATTGCACAGGATATTTGCCAATACAATAACTGATATTTTGCTCAGCATATGGAGTAAGGATGTTGTGTTACTAAATTCTGAGTACGAAACGAGCTCATGATAGCCTTTTTCAAGTCCTTTCAACATTGGCGCTCGTAAATACATTCAACCTGGCTCCGCAATCGTGGCTGGGTTTCAAGCAGTTTGATTGGACGATGTTTGTTTGACTATTCCCTCATGGTCCTGGATATGTCCTGATAATAATTCTATGTTTTAGCTGGAACTCTGTTGTATACAGCATCATTGTAAGTCGTAATTCTTGCGCTTCGACTGTGGCTCAGAAAACATATTTTTCTTATGCCTAGGGATCTCGGTTGATCATTAATATGCGCAAAGCTGATTGCGGCTTCGGAGAGAGTATATTGTCCAGACAAATGCGCTCAGATGCGATGCCGCAGTTCCACAATTCAACAGATCACGACGACGATGATTCTCTGTCTATCGAGGAACCCGGTGAGGTTCGCGACTCCGCACGTTGATAGTCTTCTGTATCGTGTTCCATGATGTTCATCAACTCGAACATAATTTTCTGCCGGGTATGGGACCCACGAGAGCAATAAACATTCGGATTGCTTGCCCATAACACATTGATTACCGCTTGAGAGCATGAGATGAATTCTTTTATGAGTGCTAAAAGTGCTGATCGAAAGAGGTTGTTTCCCATAATTTATTAGTTGACTACTCGTTATGTGGGGGAAGCCAACAACCCACGGATGTGGTAACAACTTTGAAAACAAGTCGACCTCTTGAGTTTCAACAAATCATGACCTCGATGCTATTTTCCTTACCCTAGCTTGAGCGAGATCCGTGGTCAGAACCGGCAAGTCTGTTCTCCTCATCTGTAGTGACGTTCAAAGTAAATAAGTTGAATAAGTAAGAGGAGGGACTCGGAAGAGTACGAGTTCAGTAGGTCGACTACTGTGACTTAGTCACTCGTTCGACTACGACTCGATTTTACCATTTCCATAGTGATTCACATCATACCAGTTACGGCGGTGGGGCGGGAGGTTGTAATGGTCATGAGTGCAACCTGGCCAGTTCACATTCTAGCCGACCAACGAAGCTGACCTCTCGTCGAGCGGGTTCGATGGTTAGTTGTCGAAAGTCACATAGACTCCACCAAAAAAAAAAAGGTAACCTGGCCGGTTTCCAGTTCTCTCGGTACTTGCGACTGTCTCACAGGACCCAGTGTAGAGATCGGACGTCGCGTGACGTCATATCACTGCCGTCATATGTCCTCTCTCTACTACTGATTAAGTCCCCTCCCTCTTCGACAACTCCTCATCTACTAACCGATATCCCACTACCCTGGCAACAAACCGATCGTCAAACATAGCCAGCAACTATATCAAGACGACCCTGCAGATTCAACACTCAGTAGCTGCCGCTTACAGCCACTATCCCCCTCAACCTTCCCCTTTCCTCTTTCAATTCCACATGCCCCTTTCCTCTCTCCATTCTACACTTTCCTTTTATTACTCGCTACGCATATTTCGCACTCGGGACCATCGCCTCAACGCAACCGAGTTAGGACTTGTCATACAACTGACAAAAGTCCGAACATTTAATGTTTGTTTTATATTCCCTTTTCCATTTCTCCTCTCTTTCCCCTTCTAAAAATCTAATAAAATCGTCATTCATGCTCCGGCTCAACCACTATCGTTTCGTCTCGTCGCTTAATGTAATAGTGTAGGTCTAAACGGCCACATGGACCTCTCTCCCCACCTACTTCTCCACCACTAATAATCATTAGAATTATCTTTCCCTTCCAAAACCTTGACAAAACGTCTCGTAAACTGCTCTCTCCTGCTCCTCCTAGTCTCCTGCAGCATTGTAGATGCTCATAGAACCGTAGCTTTAAATACTGCGATGTATTTCCGTTTTTCTTTAGTGAAATCTACCCCCATCTCCCCGACTCAGTTTGAGCTCTAAGTTTAAGCTCATTAACATCGCTATCACTCAAATCAACCGCTCTCATCGTCATTTCACTCCTCAGCAACGTTTCACATTGTCGCACGAGTGCTGAGTTATCATTTCAATTAAAACTTCATTAAATAACATTTATAACATTACTCTATTTGGGTCAGAACCAACGACAGACGGACGCTATCGTGCTCGCAACTTTAACCGCACTCACCTAGTCTACTTTCCCTTCACCAGATAGAAGGCATGGTCAGGTTTCCTATCAGCTCGTTACCGTCTGAGCGAATGATCATCTACATGAAGGGGTTGATTCTAAGTTGATCGTAACCTGAATATATTTCAGAGCAGAATGGCCAATTTTGCTTCGAAGGCCAGAGCCGTGGGAATATCATTATGGGTGTATGATAGACGCTCGGCGGTGGATGTGTTGCTCCTTTTTTTTGAGAGCCATCGTGCCCTTACCCATACACAACAAATATATCCCTAACATTACTCTCTTCTCACCACACCTTCTACAACCTCGACCACTTCCTCTCTCAAGTGCACCTCCACGTTCCCCTCCCTCACCCTCCGTACCGTGTCCTGTACTCGTCGTAGAAGAAGGACCAGTGTTAGCAGTCCACTGACGACTGTGTGAATGTCCTCGACTACCACCACTGCCTATGCTGCCGTCTATGCCTCCTCTGGGTGTTGTGCAGGGAGCCACGTGTGTGTATATTGAGCTCATGGACCAGAAGCTTGGTAGGACGAGCGCGTGGACGAATGTTTGTTTGGTCAGTGATCCTGGTGCAGGAGTCAGTTTATTTGGTACCAGTTTCAGTGACGAACAACAGTCTGAGCGCTTGGGTCGACTAGATGCTCATCGACCTTCCATGCGCTTTTTCTGGATACCTATTGTAACACCGGATGACTCAGCTGGATGTGTAGACTGCACCGGCACATGCAAATCGAGGGATTTTTGGGATGGCCGCTCGTATGCTCGCGCACCGACCTTGGTAATGAGCCATTAGATGGAGGAACCAACAAGAGACAAGATGTGGCACAAACCCACAGAGGCGGCACCAGCACAGTCCACTCTGGAGTTTGACTGTAGACTCACAAATACGAATAAATAGGGATCGAGGAGTATATATACTCAAGCACTCTGTGCCGTGAAAGACCAGAATTTCAAACACCTGAAGTTCTTCCAACATTGACTTTCAACAACTCTAATAACTTTACTATGACTTTCACCGTACGTCAACTCCTACCCAGCACACGCGCAACGTTATTCGACTTACACTCTCATTTGTAGACCACCGTCATCCCCGTTGACTACACCTGTGGCAACAGCACTTGCAAGGCACAGGAGAAGTACGTCCCTCGCCATATGATCTACTTCCTCGCTAATGAAACCACGGGTCCTCTACATAGCTGTAAATGCGCTGCGGAAACTTGCAAGTGCACCGAAAACAACTGTACTTGCACAGCAGCAGAACGCACTTGCAACTGCTAACTTAATGCACCCATTACGCCGCGTCAAATGGGCCTCCCATGCGGTGATATGGGTACGGTTCGAATTACGCGACTGATCGGTGTCGGTGTCGACTTGTGCTTGGTACTGTGACATTGGCTTGGGGGTGTATTGAATGGATGGTGGGCATATGTTGGTGACGTATGTGTTCGAGTTAGTACCGTCAAAAGCTCAATAATGACTCTGATAATACGTCAGTACGTGAATCAAAGTCCTCGCCAGACTAGACTCCGGGAGATGGTGGGGAGAAGCCCAATAAATAAGCAAATCCAATGAAATCAAACGTTTTGAGGCTCAAGGAATAATTCGCAAACCTATTTCTCCCACACAAAAAGGTAAACATAGTAGATAATGAGACAGATTATTAGCATACTTAAGGAATAAGCGATGCACCTTCTTACAAAGTAATGCCATCGTCGTCCAAATTAAATCCTGGGGTATACTTAGTTCGTGTGGGAGAATCATATATTTCAGGAAATGATCGGATCATCCACACTTTCGCCCACTCCTTCACCAAACCTCCCATCATGTCCCCTCCAAAAACCTATCGCATCGTTAAACTCGATACAGATGGACATGTAAGCTTTTGCCTCCTTCTCCCTCGCCGCTACACTAACCACCACCGCTAGAGCGCCGTCTTTCACGGTGTAGAAGATGACACCAATAAACCAGTCGCTCTCAAAACAGTCCCAGTCTCTCAACGAGTAAAATGACCTATTCCGCGGTACGAAAGTCAAGTAAACCAGCTCCTGCGCGGACATACCGTAATTCCAGTTCTATACGGATATGTTCAACATCCACATTTCGAGTATTTAGCCATGGAGATGTTAGGGCCTAATGTTATGTCATGCGTAAAAGGCCCTGTAGCTGTGAGTACGGCTGCCCGCGTTGTTATGCAAAAGGTGCGTATGTGTGTTGTTGGCCTCTGAATCGACCCATTTGATCGCTGATTGTTTGTCAAGCTTTCGGCCTTGGAACATATTCACAAACTCGGTTCCATACACTAAGATATTAAACCTGAAAATATTCTTCTATCATTCACAGATCCATCAAAATCAAACTCATCGATTTCGGAATAGCTCGATCTTTCAAGCATTACAACGACATTCTATCCAAATACGACCCGTTATCAGAGGAAAGGCATATTATTGGAACGCTCGACTGGGCTAGCCTCAACGCATATGATGGCATCGGTGAGCACCCAACTATTTCATCTACAGCCAATTTACCCACTCCCATTATTGAACGCATATATTCTGTTATTTATTGATTTTCTTAGACCTGGCACTGCGGGACGACCTCGAATCACTCGCTTATACTGCTTTGTTCATCCTACGAGTCAATCTCGCATGGAAACGGCCCCCCTCCATTCATCGTGAGCCATATCTACGAGCCATGCAGCGTGTCCAAGTCACAAAAGCCGCAACATCTGGCGATAAACTCGGGATCGGGTTTCCACCTGTGTTTGACTATCTTCTGGATTACAGTCGCGGACTCGAGCTTAACCGTATACCGGACCATGAGGGGTTGAATCGGCAACTCGCGGGCGTTAGAGATCATGCTACTGTGGCGCGGAGGGACAGGCTCTTGATTTCACTCCGTCGAAATTCAAAATGGCATTGTCGACTTTGAGGAACTCTCCGGCGAGCATGAGGATGCTGATGATAATGAGGACGAGCAGGTCGACGACGATGTCGAAAAGGAAGACCATGACAATAACAGTGAAGAGGAGCAGTTCTCAGACAGCTACCTCAATACGGACATTGATCTCTGTGATCTTCAAAACAGGTGAGACAAAATTCTAACTCTCCAGACTAAACAAGCCGAGTTGGCGAAGGGTGGGGCATTACCTGAGATTGGAATAATAGAACAACTGGGTAAAGAATAGGATATATAAAAATGTAGTAGTGACAAATTTTATTGGATGAACTCGCAGGTTGGTTGAGAAATAAAAGTTCAACTACCATCACTTATGACATACACAACTCCATTTTTATCTTTCGGTTCTGTGGATAATGGGAAGTAGTTGAAGATGTAATTCCTTTTGTTGCTGGTGGCCTCTTCATTTTGTTCGCAACGGTATCCGAGTACAAGGAATGTAGCGCGATCTTTGCATGTATCCCATCCCTCATCCTCTACCCAATAATCTATGCTACTTCGCTGTATTCAAATACCAGCAACACATCGATGTGGACACCGTGACCAACACTCTGACTCTTCGGTTCGCCAAGATTCTACCCCAATATAGGCGCCGGCCTTCGCGCTATGGTTGCATTCCTGGACTATGAAACCCGCGCCCGCCCATGAATTTGATGAACCTTTGATCGAGGAGCGATAGTCGCTCAATTATCCATTTACCATCCCTTTGGTCACTTTCCCTGCATTCTGGTGAGACTGCTCCAAGAGCTTGATCACAAACACCATTGCCTTCTGGACAGCCCATATAGAGATTCCTGGTTCTAGAGCCAAAGCTTCGATCAATATTGTTGAGATCATAGGAGAAGGAAGTATCTTAACAATAAGTGCAAAAGAAGCGGTGAAAATGCTCATTGAGTGCTAGATAGTACTTTCCCGAAGAAGGATAGTCAGTTGTAGCTATGAGGTCAAGGTCAGATTTGTGGTGATTCATTTGATGACCGCACGGATGGCATCTGCTCCCCTGAGTTGATCTTTGATGATTAAACTACTACTGAAACAATGTCTGTCAATTCTTAATATCCTTGAAGTGGTTTAGTGATTGTCTGAAGCCGAAAGAAGACCCGTTCCACGCCTTCGAAGCCCCATAAATACTACGGTGGCGAAATCGATGTTTGAACATCTCCAGCTCTGAATCCTTCACTCACTTCATTTATCGCTATTGAGATGGCCGACCAGTGGGGACTCATGCCAGAAGATTATGCTGCTGACTTGAGCACGGCACGGACAAATACCTATGTTCGAAGTACGTTTATGTCAGTATTCCCATTTGAACCACTGCCGACCCTTGCCAGGCATTGCTATTACGCTTCTTGCATATGATACCATCTACCTCATTCCACACGAGGTAAGATCTTGAATCATGTTATGAAAATCTCAGTCAATCCATAGCTCACTCTCTGCAAGGTTAGATACATGTACTGGTGCGTTTGGATTTTGGCTCAGTGCGGCCACTGTGTCACGAAAAATCAAAATCAGGAATGGGCCTTGGTCGCGCCCACGTATTATCCACCTCACGATCCATATCACTACGTGGATTCATGCATTGTAAGTGAAGTGGAATTTACAGATAGCACGCAGGACTTAAGAGAAATGTCCATTTTCCAGATTTGATTTCTACAGTAGGTCAGGATAATGATTGGCGTCTGCAAAAATGTTAAAAACATATCTGAACAGCACAGAACAACACATTCTTGTCTGGATCGGTAAGTCACCTCATTACCTAAATCATCTTGTGTCTAAGCCCCAGCACACACACAGTGGTATGTTTATCCTGATTAAAATGGCTTATCTGCCCTGGAGAATCTGAATCCAAGGAATCAGGTGTAGTGTTAAGGATTCAATTGACGAATTGTAAGCTTTCAGTGCTCAGAATTGAGAAATGATATTTGCTTCATGTCAGGGATTGAATGCCTTTTCTTCCCACCACAGAGCCTCAATGATCTTCGCAACAGTAGTGAAAGTTTTGCTTGTTCTACACCTTTGTGCCGTGTGGAACAACAATCGTACTGGTAAGGACCTGTTGCGCAAAGCCAATTTTACCTCTTTTACTGACCATGATAAATCAACAAATAGTAACTCTTACCCTATACTTTCTCACAGCAGGTGTGTTCAAATACCACCCAAAATTAGGCATCAACAAGTACTGACTGTAATAAAAAATCCAGTCGAAACTCTGGTACGTCTCTGGATCAGTGGGTGAATTTGTGCTCAACATAGGGACACATTTGTTCAGGTCAGGTTTGCTAACTTGATAGTAGCAATCTTTGTTACAATAAGTTTCAACATTGATCGATTCCCTCTCCATGGTTGCTACCTATCGAGTTCTGATGTTGATGAGCTTCTAGCAAAGGTTATTGCAGCATCAATGTAAGCTTGCTACTGTATTCAGTGCCGAATTATTGACTGTACATGTTTTTGGTAGCACCTCTCGAACAGCAGCTATTACCATTGAAACTCTCTTATGTCTTGTCAGTTTTGTATTGATGTACAGAATGTGGCAGGCCATCGGTCCAACGATTCATGAGCGAATATCACATGTTCGATCATTTACTCCTCTGATCTATATTGTCTATCGTGATGGAACTCTCTTATTTCTCCCGTAAGTTCAACTTGCACAGGATATTTGCCAATACAACAACTGATATTTTGTTCAGCATATGGAGTAAGGATGTTGTGTTACTAAAGTTTGAGTACCAAATGAACTCATGATAGTCTTTTTCAAGTCCTTTCAGCATCGGGGCTCGTAAATACATTCAACCTGGCTCCACTATCGTGGCTGGGTTTCAAGGAGTTCGATTGGACGATGTTTGTTTGAATATTTCCCCAAGGTACTGGAGATGTCCTGATAATAATTCTACGCTTTAGCTGGAACTCTGTCATATACAGCTTCATTGTAAGTCGTAATTCTTGAGTATTGACTGGGACTCAGAAAATGGATTTTTTTACACCTAGGGAACTCGGTTGATCATCAATATGCGTAAAGCTAATTGTGGCTTTGGAGAGAGTATAGTGTCCAGACAAATGCGCTCAGATGTGATGCTGCAGTTCCACAATTCAACAGATCACGACAACGAAGATTTTCCATCTATCGAGGAACATGGTGCTGCTCACGACTCCACACGTCAATAGTGTAGAGATCGGACGTCGCGTGACGTCATATCACCGCCATCACACGTCCTCTCTCTACTACTGATTAAGTCCTCTCCCTCTTCGACAACTCCTCATCTACTAACCGATATCCCACTACCCTGGCAACAAACCGATCGTCAAACATAGCCGGCAACTATATCAAGACGACCCTGCAGATTCAACACTCAGTAGCCGCCGCTTACAGCCACTATCCCCCTCAACTTTCCCCTTCCCTCTTTCAATTCCACATGGCCCTTTCCTCTCTCCATTCTACACTTTCCTTTTAATACTCGCTACGCATATTTCGCACTCAGCACCAACGCCTCAACGCAACCGAGTTAGGGCTTGTCATCCAACTGACAAAAGTCCGAACATTTAATGTTTATTTTATATTCCCTTTTCCATTCCTCCTCTCTTTCTCCTTCTAAAAATCTAATAAAATCGTCATTCGTGCTCCGGCTCAACCGCTATCATTTCGTCTCATCGCCTAATGTAATAGTGTAGGTCTAAACAGCCACATGGACCCTTCTCTCCACCTACTTCTCCACCACTAATATTCCTTAGAATTCCCTTTCCCTTACAAAATCTCGACAAATCGTCTCGTAAACTGCTCCTTCCTGCTCTCTATAGTCACCTGCAACATTGTAAATAGTCTTAGAACCGTAGCTTTAAATACTGCGATGTATTTCCGTTTTTCTTTGGTGAAATTGACCCCCATCTCTCTGACTCAGTTTAGCTCTAAGTTGGAGCTTCTTAAACGTCGTTCTCACTCAAACCGGCCGCCCTCATCATCGTTTCACTCCTCAGCAACATCTCATATCGTCGCACTAGCGCTGAGTTATCATTTCAATTAAAATCTCATTAAAAACAATCAATAATCAAACTATCTACTTGGGTCAGAACCAACGACAGACGGACGCTGTCGTGCTCGCAAACACATCCGCACTCACCTATCCCACCTTCCCTTCAATAGTCTTCCATATTGTCTTCCATGTGGTTGATCAATTGATCATGATTTTCCGGTGAGTATAAGGCTGACAAGGACAATAAACATTATTCTGACTGCATGTATATACTAGTATCACATCGGTTACCGCTTGAGAGTATGAGTTGTAATTTATTCTGAGTCCTAAAAATGTCGAAGGAGGCTGTTTTCCCGCAATTTACTAGTCTCAAGTTTGGCAACGAGCATTGAAATGACCACTCATTATGTTGGGGGAGCCAACAACTGACGAATGTAGTAACAACCTTGACAATGAGTCGACCTCTTGAGTTTCAATCAATCATGACCTCGATGTCAATTTCCTTATCTTGCCTTGAGTGAGATGCGTGGTCAGAACCAGTAAGTCTAATCTTCTCATCTTGTAGCAGTGTTTGAAGTGAATAAGTCAGAGCGGAGGGACTCGGAAGAGTGCGAATTAAGTAGGTCAGCTACTCAGTCACTCGTTTGACCACAACTCGATTTTGCCATTTTCGTAACCTTATATAATAACAGCACACAGTAGTGGAGCGGAAGAATGTAGTAGTTGTAAGTGTGACCTGGTCGGTTCTCAGGTTCTCTCGGCACTTGCGACTGTCTCATGGGACGGGACGGGACGGGTAAAGTATATGGTCAGGTTTCCTATAGACTTGTTACCGTCGGAGTGAATGAGCATCTACATGAAGGGGCCGATTCTAAGTTGACCGTAATCTGAATATATTTTAGAGGTTCTGACCTCTTTTACTTCCAAGGTCCAAGCCAGAGCCGTGGGAACATCATTATGAGTGTTTGATAGACGCTCTATGGTGGATGGGCGTTGCCCCCTCTTTTGAGCCATCGTGCTCTTGCCCATACACAACAGATATGTCAGACTCAATGTTCGGGGAAGTCCTTGCGGTTTGTGTTACGGCTTGTTGCGATATTTGTTCTGGCTTTATTCTGGACTTCACCTCCCTTCGTATGTCTGGCCGTTCCGTTCGTTTTGCAACTGTTTAACGCTGAGAATCCTCAGGCCATTCCTGCACGGATTTAGCAGGCTGTTGCAATAGTAAAGCCTATGATGATTCTACATGGGATGAACATGAACCTTTGATACGACACAGCGAGACGCAGCGACAACAGCCCGGACAGCAATCTCCTATGGCTGTTAGCACAAATCATAGCAGCTCGTGAGAGGTTGTGTGTGCCATATGTTAATGTGCGGTTTGCTAGATATGTGAGCACACTCATTTCTTATAATACGCCTTGCTGATTTCATTTATAAGCTGACTCCGGTTGTATACTATATATCCATGACATATGCAGTCCAGCGCTACGTGTATCTTAGCGGGATAGAGAAACAAGGTTTATCGCAGCAACAGGCCAGCAGGCAGCTCTGGTCAACCGAGTTTTGTTCTAAATGCATCATATAATGGCTAATCTACAATTGTTGAAATGCGTGTTCATGCACCAGCCCCGCAGCTGCCTGTGCTCATCAGTATCGAAGAGTAGTGAGTCGAATGTCTCCTCAGACACCCATCCCTTAATCAATGATCTCGAACCTCGATCTACTCGTTAGTTCCAGCCAATCGCCTTGTAGAAGCCAGCTTGGTACTTTATTCATTTCAATCCCATTTCCAGCCCGGATCCCTTTCACGGCCACAACTGGCGAGCAGCGAGTGGGTGAGGGAGAGGAAAATCCTACTGCGGTCGGACTCGACGATCTCTCGTACAACGTCTGCGAAGATGACCTTTCTCTACCGTTTTCTTGAGTATCGAGTATTGAAGGTGGCATCACCGGATAGTCCTCCTTCGCGACAGGCAATGGAGGAAGCGGAGTCTCAGCTCGCGCTCTTCCCTTTCCTTTGTCCAAACCTCTGAGCTTCTTCATCGGTCTACGATCCGGACTCAAACTCCTATCCTCGTTCCCGTGCTCCTCGTCACCACTATCTGCCTCCAAGAGACGCTTCACTCCTCCCGCCCGAACCAACCTCCAGATTTCCATCGCATCTTCAGCCCTCGCCTGGCTCCAGACGTCCCTGAACTTCTCTACCATCCATTTCTCCTCCCCCTGTCTGCTATTACCTGCTCCGCCATTTCTTTGTCCGCTGGTCAAAGATAAAATTTTCTCCGGCTCTTCAAGCGGTGCCATTACGTGCACGCCCACCACAAACTTCCCTCTAGTACTTCCGGGAACTCGACACCACGGTCTTTCGGCAACACCCTTCTGCATCTTCCTTGCCATCTCACCGAAAACCCATTTTCGGCACCATTCTTCTCTTTTCTTGATTCTCGCCTCCCGTTCCTGCGGGTCCTCAGGCAACAGTATAACGTTGTGCATAGCAGTTATTTTGAGCTCGCCTGAGGACGTAATGAGCATACTACCCTCGTATGGCGTGTCGAGAATGTATCCTATCGAATTGAGACGCTGGAGAGCAGAGAAGACGAGCGGAGCGTCGTGGAGAGAGATGGCTCGCCCGAGCATCGGCTCTGTTACGAGACCTATGAGGGAGCCATATTCGTCAATTAGGTGGCCTATTAGGTCGTAGGTCATGTTGGTGTCTTGTAGGCGTCGATAGGCTTTCATTGCTCGATCGAGAAATGCAAGGTCTTTACTCATCCAGACTTTATACACATCTATGTGCAACCGTCACAGTCAACTTTAGCCCCGTCAACTGAGGAAGAAAGCGATCAGGCAGACTCACCGACTTCCCGGCCCCTCCATCTCCCAAAGCGGAAATCCAGGGGGCCGATCTCTTCGAAGTCGATATCTTCCTCAGGTATCAACCTCGCCCAAGGCTGCTCTTTGATACTAAATCTGGCCGGATTATGATCCTTTTGCACGAACATTAAGTGTCCTTTCCTGTGTCTGGATACGTAACACCAGTTCCCAGCAGAAGGTGCCCAGGAGATGGACCTTGGGTATTTTGCCTATAGACGCCACGCCACGTTACAGGTCAGCATGAGACTTTGATCGAAAGAAGCGACGAATGGGACCCACAATTTCATAAATATAAGGCCACACACAGCCACTTATACCTTCACTTTCCCGTTCGCTCGGGGTTAGAAATTCCTCCCGTTTGAACTGCACGACGACCTGCTTCGACCCTCTCATGAATGCTATAAAAACTATTCCATCGTACTCCTCGGCTGTGATGTATTGTGTCAATTCATGCCGATGTTGCTTGTAGAATTCTCGGGGAATTTCCATTGCGTGCCGGGTGAGAGGTCAACGCCACACTATAAAAAAGTAGCTCGGGAAGGCGGGGACTTGATCAAAGTGATGCTTTAGCCGGAGGATAAGGACGGATTTGGGTAGATGGAATGGTGATAAACCGCAGCGCTGGTGATGTTGGTGGTAAGGAGGCTTGTGGGTTCGCGGATGCACAGGATTGGGCAAGTAGGTGCCGAGGGAGAGGACGAGGGGGAAAGCAAGATTGGGATTGTGGGCGCAAACACGGTCTCAGAGGCTGGGGTGGTTGCGTTAAGGCTAGGAAGAGTGACACAAGGCCATGCGGTGTGTGTGCTGTAGCTCGAGATGATTTAGATAAGCGAATAACCCCTCCCATACAGGTTAGTCTCCATGTTAATTGTTCCCAAATAGAATATTCGAGCTCCCCGTGGTCGCCAGGGCCTTGTAACCCGCTCCACGTGCATGCGAAATCAGAAATCAAAGGAAGTCTAGATGAATCATGATGGCCCAATGCCGTCAACTACGGCGTCTACAACTGCTAAGTGTCTAGTGTCTACCAAGTATATACTAGGTGGTAGTGTTCTTTCCCTACTGTCTGCGGCGTATCTACGCGTTGAAGAGTAAGTACCTATAAGAATTTGAGCATTTGCTGTAGGTTTATCTTGTTGGAACATATATTTCTCCCTCATGCTTCAGAGCCAGTGATGCATTCGTGGACATTACATATCTGGCATTCCATGGTATCATACACTACATTCCGTGACAATGATGTCATTCGTTTCCATCGATAACAACCTTAGCCTGCGCCGGAAACAAAAGCAAGATAAAACGGCCCAACATCCTCTGAAGCAATACACGGACCCACACATTCACCTATGAATACACAAACAGCTTCGACCGACATGAATCAATGAGCACCCACAAGTACTCCAAACTCGCCACGACGGCGTTACAGGTGGCATATCAGTCGGTGACCAACGCCGCAAATGACCGGGACGGACCTACTTATAATATTAGGCGCCCAATGTTTCTATTTGAGAAGCACTTCGTGTGAATTTGTTTCCATATCCGTGCCCATTCCTTGTTGCATACGAGGCAGTTCCCACCCACACTAGCAGAACGGAAGGATAGTGCGGTCACAGTATTGTGAGTTCTCTCTGAGAGACGTTGGAGGCATGCTGAAGATCCTCGCCTTTGAAGCCGATGTGCTCCGGGGCGAACCATCCCGATCGGAAGTTCTCTGATGATCATGCAGCTTCCGGGTGCCCCTCTGGCGTCGATGCGGGGGTGGTCATGTTGCAGGAAGCAAATACATTGTACGACGATGGTGGTACGTGCCACACTCCTTTGGCTGACCATAAACCGTGCTTCTCGCGGAAGTTTCACCCTTGGTGACGATCCGGTTAGTAAATCCACCCAAGTTCATGTTGTATATCATTATCAGTATCAATGAGTACTACCACTACTACTCTTGTTGTTCTCCTTTAAGGCACTTATGCTACATGTATCGTTTTGAGAAAGGCTGAAACGCCGCATGGCGACAGGCGTGGCAGAGCGTCGTTGCGTATACGAAGACAGCTCAAGATCATGTATGATTCCGTCAGCATCCCACTAATACGGCGTGACAAAAGAAACCCTTGATGCTGACCTTTAAAATAAATTGGCCTCTTTTCGCAAAACAGAATGTACGAAAACGTAAAGTGCGATGAGCGATGTACTACAGTGCCATACAACTGGGCCGAGGTCGCCACAGAACAGAAAATAAGTTATTTAGTAGTTACTCTACTGTATATATCATTAACGATCGTCCATCCCGACTTCATTCAATTTCAAAAGAAACATGCCGACAAGTACCTACGATAACGAAGGATAACGAGGATTGATGTATCCCGATTCGGATTAACATAGTTGCCACATCTTCACAGAATCGCTGTCAGGCGATGTGAGCTTAGGGGTTTCGCAGTCCGGGATGCCAGCAAGACTACATACACGACGAGCGAGCGATCCTCGGGATCACTGGACCAAGTGGGTTGCCATTGTTGCCGGGCACGCCAAAAGTCACCCATAGCAGCTGAAAATCACCATCAGTATCATTCGTGTCAAGAATCGAAAGAAACCCGGAAAAAAGCATGGATGTCATAAATCAGAGCCTGGACTTACTGTTTGATCCATCAAGCCAAGGCTTCTCTCCACTACGATCAGGGAACCAGCCGTTCGTCCCTCCGACGGCAACGTTCAATATGAGATAGAACGCTGATAAAAACCACAAGGGATTTTACAACAACAAATCATAAAAATAAGGAACAGTTAAGCGCACATAGGACCAAGCGGTGTTAGTAGGTGATATGAAGGTGATTATAGTAGGACACATACGCTGATCAAACGGCGCTGATTTGGTTGCATTCGCCCAGGGATTGTCCAGGATCACTGCCTCCGATCCATTTTGAACAACTCGCGGGAAATCACCACGATCCCAAAATGACTCTTTCACCCTAAGATCTAGAAGATGATGCAACCTAGTATCAACGTAGATACGACTGGAAACTAAGTGTCAGTACCTGAAGGTGAGATAAATCGATTCATAGCTTACATGAAGTCCTCGGACCATTCCAGGGAATAGGTATGGAAGTCGTCAGCATAGCTTGTACGTCGCTGTGTCCACCAACCATAGGTTTGCCAGACACGGTTCAGAAAGGGTGCCGGTCCCCAATTTAGCGAGCCGCGGACATAGTTACTGCCCCTGATTATGACGAGAGTATAAGATTAGTTTGACTTGTGTACAGGAACATGAAAATGGCGTACTGTTTGGGATAACGGATACCATTTCCGCGAGCTTCCATGATGTCGATTTCACCTACACATGGAATGAACCAGTATGAGCTTATGTTTTTTTGGTCTGTCCCCCCGAGAAATTTCCAATAAACTCCGGACAAGTTACGAGGGACATGTTTCGTAGTAACCGGATGAAGTGAATTGAACAAACTTACCGCTCATGGGCCATGAGCCATATTTGTTATCGACCGGAAGCATCCAGATGGCTGGCCAAAGCTAGATCATCGCACAAAGACGACGAGCGTTAGCCATCGCATAAACACCATTTTGTGATATACTACTAACCCAATCTCTGGAGAAACAAAGCAGTGGCACGCCGTCAGAAGTGTGGAAGTAATAAAATCAAATAAGACTCACCCCTTGGGGATTTTGGCCCTAACCTCCACTCGGCCGTATTTGATACTCACAGTCTTCCTCGTACTGATTCTAGCGCTTTGCACGGGATTGATGATCTGACCACTAGTAACATTGCTGACAGAAGAGCAAGCTCGGTAATACTCTGCAGCATCGAAGGTTTGGTCCATTGCTATAGTACTATTGCTGGCAAATTGGGGTATGGAAGCCGTGTATCCGAGGCCATGAGTGATGTTGAATGTACAGTCCGTGATGTTGAAGACGTGGCCATCTACGATTGCTGCGTCCCCAATGACGTCGGAGGTAAACGTCGGCGTGATGTAAAGACGGCCATTGTGCACGTAGGAATTGTTCTCAGAAGCCGTCGTCATCTCGAATTCTCCGTTTCTTTAACGCAAAAGCTGTCAGAGAAGCTTTGGATGGACCTCATTTCTCGGTTACTTACCCAAAGCCACTCATATCCACTTCACGGAAGAACTTTCCATTTTCCCCAAAGATCCCCTCCGCGGAGTCGAACCCCTCGTCCAATACGAGACAGAGGTTCTCAGGCAGAACGGGTGTATCGCGCCACGAGCTCCAGCAACGGAAGGCACTAGCCGCGACTCCGAGAAGCATCATACCGTAGGTTAAGAAGTACGCAACTCGAGCATATGGATCACGTGAAGAAATCCAAGGCTTCTCAACAGGTCCGCGTGCAGAAAGCATCGTGGATTTGGGACGTTCCCGTTGGATTTTGGCGGAAGGTTGCTGAGCAGTACTGTACATCGTCAAAGGGCGTGGCTTTGGTGACGCAAAACTTTCTCTGAGTCTGGAGAATGAACGATGGGAATAGTCTGCGGCTTCAAGGCGACTCCCGTTGCCCGAGTAGAACGACGACCCGCGGGAAAAGTCAGCTATACTCGCTGACTCTGAGTGCATACCGCTCTGTGGTACCAGTAAGATAGAATCAGAAGACACAGCATGTCGGATGCCAGAGGATGGTTGTTCCGACACATTGAAGTTGGTGGTGCTACCCGGAGGTGAAAATGGGTTGGACGTCGCAGTCTGAGGAGGTGAGTAGCTCAGAGACTGTGAGCTTGACGTAGACCTTCCTGTACCAGGTCTCGAGGAGGAAGGCAGATGAAATTCGGCGATCCCGAACCTAGGCTGAGGCGGAGAAAGCGTGTCACCGTCCTGGGTGAGCTCTGTTGGATGGTGGGCCATGGCGGCTGCAAAGAACGAAGCGTGTCGAAGGCCTATATCTGGGTCTCAAAAGGCAGATCCAGGAAGCATGATTTCGAACGTGAGACTATAAAATTAGACCATTATGCCCGGCTGAGGTTGAGTGATGCGTGTCCAGGTCTGTCCAACACTTTTCTCTGTCCCTGACCTCGAGGTGTAAAAGGGCGGTGGTGGGAATCGACAGCTTCTGAGATTCATCGTGGTCGATTCACGAGAATCCATCATCATGATCAATCATGATGGGGTAATCCATCCTTGAGTGGCGGACTCATCCATTGCTGTAGTACACCGCCGTCGTGATTATCGCGATTGGAGTACTGCAAGAACTAGTCTATCATAGCGAGCTCCACTGGGTATGACGAGGATACATACCAATACTCGTTGTTCCATGACGCGAGGCTCAGATTATTACATTTTCACACAGTGATCCAGAAACGATAGACGAAGGGATCACTAGCTGAGCACTCCATTCACAGGACAGCGGAAATGTCGTAGGATGCGGTAGGGCTTCTTCAGGGCAAATGGATGCATACCTGACCTGATTTCTCAGTCGCTGGCAGATCTACGGATTAATCAGTGCTTCCCCGATTTCCGGGCTCTCATTTACTCTTCATTCCTCGTGCCTTGGACGTTTTTCTGCGAATAAACTGACCTTATTGATGCATAGAGTGATAAGAGAACATCAGGGAAGAATTTCACTCGGATTCATTGAATGCAAACATACAATGATCAAAGCTTATCGGATATACGGAATTGTAGTGGCCACAACACCTTCAGAACGTGCCTAGAGCTAACATAATGGTGAGATTGAAGACTTGTTGGAGGATTTTCTGGCGTTTTGATAAGAAGCTGAAGTAAATCCGAGTCAATCTGAGTGCGGAAATTTTGATACAGGGGGACCAGGGGAAGCATCAATCACGGAAACTGGGTCACTCCGACGCCTGAATCGCCCGAAAATCAAGCCTGGAAAGCTGAAATCTTTGACTCAAAAGTCAACTGTCGAAAAACATGTTCTTGTGGAAGGGCTGAATGCGCTGATCATTGATCAAGGTGATGAAACACGTGATGGCGAGAAAACTGAAAACCCTCCAGCCAGGAACAACCTGGGCCGGAAAACATCTCTTCTTTTCTCCTTCCCACGTTTCGGCATTCCAGTCGTCAGTCGTCCAGTATCATTGTCGGTCAGGCTTAGAAACTACACTCCACTACTCTCAGAGCTATTTGGCATCGCCGTGTATACTGAGTTTCGCAGGATATGCATGGTTTCTACCTCCCAGCTGAATTTGAGAAAAGCTCAGATTGAATCTTCCATCCGTCCCACGTCTAACTATGCCGAACAGCTGTCGGTTGACAGAGAAATGATATTGTATTTTTGTTCCTATCTTCACATCACCCACGCTTCGCGTCAATCAGTTTGGCTTACGGATAACATGGATGCAGGTGAACAGCTTTCCCCGGAGACAAGAGCATCCCCTTGATAGGAGGTTGTCACAAACGCGGCCTCTGAGAGCGAGAAACACAAAAATTGAATTTGCTCATCATATACCGTTATTTTCTGGAAGCAAACGGAATACAAAGACCTGTCAATCAGTAGTGGCAACTCATGGGCAAATTCCTTGGGTCTCTCACGGATTTCGAGGCTCTTGATCTTCCGAGGTGAAAGATACAATAATGTAGTACCGCGCGGCCAACCTATCCGATCACCCTGTGGAGACAGTGCGGATCTGGCTATGTAAAGCTGCCATCGAACACGCTGCAGTTGCTTCATGAGTGGTGGGTACTGTTCCTGTTTTCGAACATGGCATCAAAAGAGAATCTCAATAACGCTGATGGGTTTTCTTGTTCCGTCAGATTCCCTGGCCGAGACCTCTGTGAATGTGCAGGAATCTCACTATATGGGGGATTCGAGTCACTGTTTTGAGTTTGATGGCATCCTGCCCGGTCACCGACGTTCACAAGTCCGCTCAATTATCGAACCCCTTCATTGAAGGTCCCCTTTTAAACTCACAGCCCTACTTTGTTGTGGTTCTTTCGGGTCTCGACATCTAGCATCACTATCCTACTCTACTTCCCCAGGCTTTCGACTATCTTCCTCGTTAGCCACCCTAATCGCGATGGACTACGACTCCTACGACGCCATTCTTCATTTTATTTTTCGTTCGGTATGTTTCCCACCAGCCTTGTCTTCTTCAGAACTCATGGACAGGATATCGTTCTCAGACCCAAGGAGATGCATGGTTTAAGCCGTCCGAGGAGAATGTCTCTGCCGGTGTTTGCTTACGGCTTGAGCCCGGTCAATTCCGCGTCTTTCCATACGAAAACCCGTTTCTGGCACCCTTTGAGGCCGCCGTCCAAGGTCTGAACCCACTTGTAGCTGTGAAAGTGAGAAGTGCGGCTGTACACTCTGCATTGGCGACTATGCAAGTTTTCAACAATCTGCTGTTGACTTCCTTCTCACACTGTATTTCAGTCAGGACGATATCTCTAATATTCAAATTGAATCGGACACTCGCATTCAGGTTCTCGAATCAGTGAGCTCTCTTCCGGAGGCCGATAAGGAGCAATGTGCTGCCTTCATTGTGAGCTCCTCACCGTCTACCAAGTCGGATGCCGACTGAGCCTTGCTTAGCGAGATGAACGTGTTCTGGTCGTATGGTCTGATGAGCTGGATCACATTGTTCCCCTTTGCCGCGAATTCAACGAGAAAATAATGAAATACCTTTGGCGTACCAGGGCGTCTACTCATTACGCCTCAACCTCCGTTGCTACTTCTGTCGTCACCTCTGTCGCTCCTTCAACCACCGCTTCAAACGTAAACCTCAATACCTCCTCGAATATGCCTCTACCACATGCTGTGAATGGAGCCGTTACTGCAGCCGCCGTTATCCCAAAGGTGAAGGAGGGAGACCCACAAAAATCAAGATCTTGCAAGATCCTAGGTTGGAGTTGGACTACGTCGAAAGTCAATGAGCTTGACCCCGAAAAGGGCCCCAATACACCTTCACCTCGTCCAGTCAGGCTACTTGCCCCTGTCTACAGTGGTCTTGGTGCTGCCCTCTCCATATGTAAGTTTAAAGACATGACACCCTGGATCGAATTGACCATTGTATAAAAGTCTTCGTTGGCAGTGGTCTCTCTATCCTTCTCTCCGAGTTCAAGCTAGATCATGTCTATACAAGATTCGCACTCCTAGCTACAGCACCGTTCCTAGCTTGTGTGGCACTCGTGAGTTGATACCTATCCTTCATTGACGCCCTGATCCCAAATCTGACCTCGCTTCAAGTTTTTCGCACTACAGATTGTCACCAGCCTTAGTATGATGTACGCCTTCAATATTCGTTCACTTTCATGATTAGCCCCTGAACGTGTGCCCCAGAATTGGCCCAGTTGCACAATATCACCAAAACTCTCGATATTATTCGGCAGAAAAGCCGATACCCAATCCGGACGTGGATTCTCGTTTGCCTCACGTCACTATTGAGATGCCGGTGTACAAAGAAAGTCTGGAAGATACCATGTCAGTTTCACGTTGTCTTCTTAATCTCACGTCAATCCACTGGTTAACATATCACACTTTGATACAGAGCCAAGTCTGTTTACCACATTAAAAAGGCAATGCAGACGTATGCTCGTCAAGGCGGGACTTCGTCAATATTTGTTCACGACGATGGTCTCCAGTTGATTAGTGAAGAAGAGCGCAAGAAGCGCATTGAATTTTACTCAGATCATAATATCGGATGGGTAGCTCGACCAGCACATAGTAGCACGCCAGACGGATTTAAACGTGCCGGAAGGTTCAAGAAGGCATCGAACATGAACTATGGACTTCAGGCAAGTCTAATTCGACCTAAAGACCTTCGCGCGATGCAGAACTTTAACTTCCGTTCTTTCTTCTCCAGCTCTCGCTTTTGATGGAGAAGCATATCCTTGCACTAGAAGCGTCCGAGAAATCAGGAGACCATTCTAATACCTCGTTGGAAGAGAAGGCTCTTGATATGGCTCTTGAAGAGGTCTATGAACAGACCGGACGGCGATGGAGACCCTGGGCTAGTAACGCGCGCTCTCTTCGCGTTGGTGATATAATTCTCCTGGTTGATTCTGATACCGTGGTTCCCGAGGTATTCGGCTTATTGTTTCTCCCTTAACTCTACTGATTCTCAATTACCCTACCCCAGGATTGTCTGAGAGATGCTGCACGCGAAATGGCGGAATGTCCCGATGTTGCTATTATCCAACACGAGTCAGGTAAGTTCTTTTCCTTCTCGTCTTGAGGTGACATAACGTTTATTGTATTGTAGACGTCATGCAGGTTGCATTCCACTATTTCGAGAGCGGTATTGCACACTTCACTCGGCGCATCAACAAGTGCATCTCTCTCGGATGCGCTAACGGTGAAGTTGCTCCATTCGTCGGTCATAACGCGTTCCTTCGTTGGTCCGCGTTACAAGAAGCGGCTTTTGTTGACGTCGATGGTGTATCGAAAGTTTGGTCGGAACACAATGTGTCTGAAGACTTTGATATGGCTCTTCGACTTCAGGCAAGCTACATTTTAATCATCTATTTAATACAGTTAACTCATACTCGCGGCTGAAAATAGCTGAAAGGGTACATCATTAGATGGGCAACTTATTCTGAAGGTGGTTTCAAAGAAGGTGTCTCATTAACGGTCGATGATGAATTGAATCGCTGGCAAAAATACGCTTATGGTAAGCCCACGTCGAATGCAAAGTGCCCATTCATTCATTTATCTGCTTAGGTTGCAACGAGCTCCTCTTTAATCCGCTCAAAGACTGGTGGCGCCTCGGGCCCATCACCAAGCAGCTTCGGACGTTTATCTGGTCTGGTGCCCCCGTGCATTACAAGCTCAGCATGATGGCCTACATGTTCTCATATTACGGCCTCGCTGGGGCTGCATTACTCTCGATCCTCAACTATTTCATCCTTGGCCTTTCATATGAAGTTGATGGTTACTACCTCAAGAGCTTCGAGATCTGGCTTGCTTGCATAGTTGTCTTTCCCGGAGCTGGTAATGTTGCTTTCACGTTGCTGGAATATCGTATCGGGCAGCGGGACTTGCTATCCTCATTCCTTGAAAACGTGATGTGGATTCCCTTCTTGTACGTCCTCCAAGCCAATTCGACACCTCTGAATGACGTCACTAAAAGCATTCCCTTTCAGCTTCTTTTTCTTTTCCGGGTTGAGCATGCACCTTACAACCGCCCTGCTTGCACATATGTTCTCATACAACATCACATGGGGAGCAACTGCAAAGGAAGTAGAGCGGTCAAATTTCTTCCAGGAAGTCCCACGAATCCTGAAGCGCTATTGGCCTACCTTCCTCACATGTTTCCTCCTAATCGCTGGAATGATCATCCTGGCAACACCGCTTGTACCAATTGAGTGGCAGGTTACTGGTGACTTCTGGGCCGTGATCCTTCCCCTTGCGTACGCCTTCACAGTCTTATCTAAACTCATTCACTAAGCTCATTGGTTCTAGCATCACCGCTGGAGGGCATATCCTCTTCCCAGTAAGTACATGTTTACTTACGGATGTTACTGTTGAACTAACCTGAACTGAATCAGATCATACTCAACCCGTGGCTCATGATTTTCGCCTTCTAATCTGCGTATCTCACCAGCAAAATTCATGCTCTGGCAAACCTCCTGTTACTTCTCTATCATGCAGCCTGGTACTTCACTGTAGTCACTCTTTATCCTGCGTCACCGTCATTACTTCAGAGATTTTCTGCCCGTTTACTTGTACGATTGGACATTCTTTGCAAAAACTTTCATAATGGACTTGTATTCTTCTTTAGTACTCATGTGAACCTTTTCGTATCTAGAGTGTCACAAGACTTTGGTATCTATATAAATTCAACTTGAATAATTTAACTTATCTGTTCTATTCAATCAATCGTCTCTGAGCGATGACTGCACATGAGGAAACATCTAAGATTGAACATACCTATACGAAAGGACGTCCAGAGCGCTGTCTTTGCCCTACCCTACCGGTGTACCTCCTCCTGCCCTACCAGCGATAATGGCATGGTGCACCACGTTCACTGTTGATGGACTTCGTGTCCCACTTGACTCCTTGGGCTCCATCCTCTCTGGGAGATGATATCTGATGGATCCTAGAAAATCATGTCCCTATCGTTTCCAGCATTACGCCACCAGATCACTGGCATCGGTTGTGCGGTCAAACTTGGCGAACTGTTGATCACGTTTCATGGGCGAGCGAATAAGGATCACGTTGAACGCGATGCCGGTTGCTTGAAGCGCCTTTTCCAGATAATCAGCTTTCTATGAATTGACCTCTGATCTGTTCCCACAACTCACCGTGTCGGAAATCGGATATACAGCATTACTACGGGAAATACTGGCGACAGATGCAAAAAACACTGTCATTGTATATGCAGCCCCGGACTCGGCGATCACTCGGATTGTTTTTCGGAGTAGCGGGGGCCTGCTATAGTCTAGCAAGTTTCTATTGATGCATCTTTCAACTTCCCTATCCATACGCCAGAGACGCCATATCAAGATGCCTGCGGAGCATTAGGCTACGAGGATACCAAGACGATAGACAATCAGAATGCTCACTGGAAGTAAGAATATTCTGAGCTGCTGTTAGGGCAAAGAAAGCCGAGTTCCAATGTCTGGTCTGGTTGGAAGTCAGCAATATGTCGTCTGGCGTTTTGGGGTTTGCTTCTGCTTGAATTAATGCAATAGCGACGACGATGCCTCCAAGGTATAGCATGAGAGATGGAACGATGATCAACCACCTGCGCCCGTAGACGATCCAGCACCGGTACACCTGGATTACTTCCAAATAAGCTCTAAGAAGCCTAAGCTCAAACAAGGAGCGCTTTTCTCACCAGGACGAAATCGCCAAGGATCCCAGCCAGAACCTGGTCCACGGACTAGACAGACCAGGGATGAGTAGCAGTTCGAAGGTCGAAAAAATGTAAGCCATGACTTACTCGAACGATATTAATCCAATCAGCAATATTGTAGAATACGCGCTCAGGATCCTTCGACTGAATAAACGCGCGCATATTGTGTAATAAACCAATTGCCACATCGAAGGTACAGATGATAAACAAGGCCATCGCGATTGTTGCCATTAGCCAACGGATTTCGTGAGGCGAGGCCCATCTTTCTTCTTGGCCTTTTCCAACCAAGAAGAGCGTACGAGCACAAAAAGTGCACGTCACCAGATAAACGCCGTAAGCCAGGGTCTCACAGAAGTTACCCAGGAGCTGCGCCGTGGTAATTGGAAACGGCTCATTCGGGTCTCTGAAAGACATAGAGTCACCGGGGCTCGATGTAGGTGAAGGTATGATGCGGGGCTCAGGCAGCGGTCATGAAGGAATTGTCCAGCCTCCAGGCGAGCTGCTTTATGACAGTTGATCCCCTTTCCCCAATCGGTTTAAATGAGGTCCACTTGTTATATGCCACTGCCAACAGTCAGCCACAGTTCCTCAGAGATGCTGTGTAAGAATCAGCAGGATGAACTGTCTTGTTGAATAATGATCAACTGGGAGCTGGAAAGAACCTGGGACCAGAGTCATTTGTACATCAGTGATTACAAAATCAACGATTATCACAGTGCTTATGGCTTAATGATCAGTCGATCACTGTTGGTGACCCCAAGTCTTGTTTCAAATGAACCAACAACCGTTGAAAAGTGACGGTCCTGGCAGAAATATCTCAGCCAAAACCATCAACTTGTCAATCATATTCAGAAGGGCTCCATTCTTCGATATGCCTCCTTAGCTGGAAATAGCTGCGGTCATCTATCAGGGTGCGTATGCTGGTTGCGCATCAGCTCCGAGTATGATGGTGGTTGTGGAGAGATTGCTTATAGTTGGTGGACCTATGGTAAGGTGCCCTCTCAGTCGGGTGACCACAGGCGGGCGGCCTTCGATTCACGGGGTCTTCCGGCCTGGCAGTGCAGGTGTAGTACCTGTGTGCCTCGCACAGGGGGTGGTGGGGCATAACGTCAAAAACCCATCAAACAATCAAAAACAGAGATTTTCACTCGCCGATCGTGAGTAAAAGGACAACGGTAACTCGTGAGAGTGCTACTGAAGTACTCCCTAGTATGTATGACACAGAGCGAGATGTATCAAGCCAACTCATCGTGCCTGGGGATGCTGGTAATCAATAACTGGCTGATGTTATGGCCTGTGCCTAGAATCAAGTACAAGAACCAAATTCTTTAAAATAACAATAAGTAACGAGATATGTCCAATGTACGCTGAACTACATCGCCTAGGTTTAAGAGAACGAAAAGGTATAGTACCAGATGTCCTATAGCGGAGAGTATATGAGATAAGCTGCCATAGTCTGTCAAAATCCGAACAGAGCACCGCATAAACTAAACTAAACCCCAGGAAGAGTGAAGCCAGGGATGTTCGGCCAGTTGCCAAGCTGAGATGGGTCTCCACCGATGCGGACCCATTGAGCGTGTGAAGGTGTAGGTCCATCCAAGATAAATAACATGTGCCAGCCTGGAGGAGAGACGCCAGCATTGGGTGGGGCCTGGATAGTGCAGCTTGTACCACTGCAAGAGAAAGAAGGGAAAATAGTACGGGCACCCATTGTATTTCCATGTGTGCTCGACACGGCTATGATCATCGTTAATACACAATCACTGATAATGCCAGAGAATATCTAACCTGCAAGGAGGGATACACGAAGGTTGGAAATAGATCCTTGGAATAGCTTGATGTTGGTGATGGTGTAATGACCGTTGTAAACCCAGTCTTTTTCGGTGATGTTGAAAGTGGGTTGTTTCTGGCCACTGGCAAGGTAAGGTGGTACATAGACCTATTGAAGATAGAACCATGAGCCCGAGTCAGATCCTTGGAGTTCTCCAAGCGACGTACCTCTACACGGAATTCCTCGGGATACCTGACAGTACCGTTATCGAAGTTGGTCTGCGGGTCGGAGCCAGAAACCAGGATACGTGCATCAGGAAGCAGGATAGCTTCGGAATGGTACATGCGGGCCACGATCGTGTTGTTGAGGATCGACATACGTTGATTACGCGGGAGGGTTGGGTCATACAAGACAGCACCGAGGTTGGGATCATTCGCCAAGCCGAATCCGGCGACGCCTTGATGAGCACCATTCATGATCATGAATGTACCATCGGGGAGTGAGACCATGCAGGCGAGAACACGTTTCGAAGGCTAGATAATGCTCGTTAGTAGATGTTGTGCCCAAGTTGTACGCCAAGGCAACTAACCATGCGTTCAATCACCCATGTGGGTTCTTCTGCCTCAGGTTGAAGGGAGACGCAATTATCGGAAGCTTGTGCAGCGCCTACAGTCGAACCACCACAGATGAGAATCTCTAGAGGATCAGTATAGGGGGCATGCTGAGGAAGAGGAACAGCGGCTCCTTCCAAGGGGTAAGTACGGCCCGCAAGGAAGTTATTCACGTTCCCAGGCATGTTGGGTAGCTCCTTAATGGTGTCGAAGCTGGCGGGATTCAGAATACGGGCCTCATTCCAGTATCCTTGGAGGGTACATCAGGATCACGTCAAATATATCAAAAGGCTCGAACATACCAACGAAGATGTTCTGACTAGGAAGAATGATGATGAAAGGGTACAAGTTGTTCGGATCCGTCCTTTGGAGCCAGGGTAGATCAATGACAGTATCACCACCTGCTGGCTTAGGTAGAATCTCAAGGTTGGGTTGAGCACGATCATTACTACCAATCTCTCCACCTATTACGAGGACAGAGCCGTTAGAGAGAATGGCAGCAGTAGGGTACCAGCGGCCTCTCTACATACAACTGATCAGCTTTTAACTATGATTTAGATAACGCGTACGTACCTGCAAAGCGAGAGCGGGGTAGTCTTCCTCCCAATCACTGGTCGAGTTGACGCCAGGTGCACCGTTGGGGGTGAAAAGACGGACTCCAAAGGTCGACTCACCCGACCACCCACCAACGTTAATCTGCCTTCCAGCCTTGTCTGGAAGTATAACGCTTCCAGCGCAGAAGACGTCAGTCTTGACGCCATTAAGTTCACGCCAGGCCAAGTCAAAGTTCTTGACTAGGGTAGGGTCCAACTCGAATGCACCAGTGGAGTTCGGGAATCTGAAGTCATCTTGCTGAGCAATATAGCAGGGACTTTGAGGGAGGTGACATACCCTGTTCCGTGCTTTTCGAGGAAAGTAACTTTGTTGTTGATACCGACAGTAGCGATTAAAGGAACGATGACACTGATACAGTTTCAGAGCTTGACTGACAATAATTATTTCCGCGAAACTCACCCAGGAACTGAAATCGCAGGCGAAGCGACTGATCAGAACATTCGCCAGAAGATTGAATAGAAAATCTTACCAAAGAACTATCAGGGGTAATTAACGTCATTTCATGGAGAACATGGTAAATGATGAACGCACCTCATACCGCCCAGTGACAGTAGGCTTATGCCAGATGTTGAGGTCACCTTGCCAAGTGTAGTAATTGAGACGAGCCCCACCACCACAAAGGTGAGCTGGATCGCCAGGGCAAGGAATGTTACAGTCAGCCTCATTTCCAATGACACCGTTCACAGCCGTGACGTCAGTAATATCACCGCAGACTAAGGTTCAAGTCAGTCTCAAGAAAGAGGCATCCGGTCCAAATACATACAGCATTGAATACCGAACTGAACACCAACGTGGTCAGCAAAGGGAAGCGTAAGAATAAAGAAAAGAGTCTACCTCGACACCTGCAGCAGGATATCCGTATGCTGCACATTGCTCCATACAAGCAGTAGCCGAGTTGTTCGTGGGCCATTCAAGCATCCAAGGTAAGATACGTGCTCCATCAACTTCACTGTGACACCGTCAGACATGATACACCTGAGATAATGATAAAAATCTTACTGCAAGCAACCAGCGTAGGTGAAGTTTCCGGGCAGGTTTTCCTTTATCGGCGTCGGAACAGGGAATACCGTGAGTTGGCCTGCAGTATAAACGGAGGTGCGAGATGGACCACCGCATGCCTCGCTACAAATCAAAATGTTTAGTCTGACGAAGGCATATTGGATGAGAGCAGAGGCACGTACGTAGCATTTCCTGCACACCCCATGTTACAAGAGGACTCGAGGGCAGGAACGGCACCAGCAACCAGATTGGGACCACAGACTGAGAAAGAAGGTTCATGAACACGACAAATTGACTCTCTTCTTCTGAAATGTCACTCACAGCATTGGGCTACACACGATTTGTCAATAATCGTTCTTTGTGTTCTGAAAGGAGACACTCACTAGAAAACTCGAGACCAGCGACCGTAAAGTTTTGAGCAGCACAAGCATGAATACAGCTCTCCACAGTCATAGTCTGGGTGTCTGGGATCTGGTTCTGGAGAATACGACCGTGGGCATTATCACTGTCCAATACCATGTCAGTGATCATCCCTGCCATATCAAGCACTGCAGCGGAACTCACACCCAGCAAGCATTATACGCCCAACCAGTTGGCAAACCACTGAGGACAGGGAAAACAGTTGCAGGTCCACCTCCCCCTTGGTTTCCACCTCCAGGGTTCGCTGGTAGATCTGTCCCAGTGTAATTGTAAACGTTCAGCCGATTCGGACCACCACACGTCTCGGACGAGTTTCCATTGCAGGCCATATTACAATCCGCATCGTTAGCCTTGGTCGCAGCTGCGTTCAGAGCAGTACCACAGTCTATCAAACATTCAAAGTTACAATAAGTCAGCAATGGGAGTATTCCGATAAGAGTCGGAATTTGCAGAACTTACAGCATTCACTATATCGCGTCAAAGAGAGATAAGATGAAATTAAAAATGAAAAAGAATGGTTATTTGTCAGTTTCTATCCAACACCCGGGATGAAATGAAAAGGAAAGAAGCTTTGGGTGGAGGGTGTGTAAGGGTATGTACGTACCCAGCAAATTCCGTCCCGGCGAGAGGATATCCGTTTTGGAAGCAAGCGGCAGTACAGAGCTCATCCGTCATTGGACCATTGACACCCATACCGACAGACAAACTGCGAGGAGCGCCATTCACGGCATCACTGATAGTCACCAACCCAACAAACAGTTCGAGTACAAAGCCAAGAGCCAGAAGTCAACCGCCACCGCCCATTGTCAAGATGCCCAGCAACGAAAAGAGTATAACAATCCCGAAATCCAATCCCGAATCCGAGAGTATAACATCAGGATTCCAGACAGATTTCGCCGCCGAAAGAACCACAATCCGTTAAATCCGCCAGTCCGGGATAAAAATCGGATCGACCGAGAAACCAAGATCAAGGTCCCGACCCAGCCGAGCCATCAAATTCCCATCATCAACAGAAAGTCAAACCCAAATTTTCCACCATGAGAAAGGAAACCAACAATCGAGAGCCAATATATCACAGAAGATCAGTTGATTGATAGTCCCGTCCAATATTAAAAAATAGTCCCGGAAAAGAATTCCGAAATAGAATCGAGCGAAAAAATATGTCGACATATCAGTCAATTCATGTCAGCGAACAATGTGCAGCGAAAGATCAGAAAAGACGTACGTCCAACAGCCCAGTGAGACCCAATTTCCGATTTTTGATGGTGCTGCAGGAGGAGCGGGAGCGGCACGGGGAGCAGGCGCGGCACCTCCGCTGAAGAATACATTGAGACGACCGCCTGAACCGCAGAGCTCAAGTGAGTTCCCAGTGCACGCCATGTTGCATTCCGTTGCAGCGACTTTTGCGCCGCCATGCTTGATAGAATTATCGCAATCTGTCAATCAAAAGAGGCCACAAGGAAGAAGAGATATAGAGTGAGGAAAGGGAAGAGCGAGGAGAGAAACCGCGTTATTTCCGAAAGCAAAAGGCGAAAGGGGGAAGCGGGAGGGGCGGGATAGGGACACCGGAGCACGGGAAAGTAAGAAGTGTATTCGTGAGGGGTACGTGAGGCATCAGGTGATAAAAAGCGACGAGCAACGAATCGGGTAAACAAACCGGAAAGCCGTGCCCGAAGACAAAGGGGAAAAGAAGCATGGAGGGAAGATAAGAAGACGAACAAGGCAAAAGGCAAGAACGGCGAAGCCGAAGGTTAAAAGTAGAAAAGGGGACAAAGAACACGAGGAGGGAGAGTATAAAGTCAGATAGGATGAGAAAGGGGGAGAACCAAAAGAGTAAGAGGAGGAAAGTTATCAGCTTTTTGGGGTTCGAGAACGGATCGAGGTGGGATGAAGTGCTTACAGCATTCGGCCTAGTAAAAGATGATTGATGAATTGTTAGTACAATTGCCACATCGGTATGAAGGTGAAAATTTGATGATAATGAGGTAGGGTGTTTGAAGTAGAGTGATAATACGTATTGTACAGTGGCGGAGAATGCGAAACGCGCGATGTAAAGAGGGGCGGAAGAGCAAATGATGGAAAGACTGGTAAGTGATGGGAAGGTAAAAACACTTACACCATACTCAGTCCCTGCGTAAATGTACCCCTTCGAACCGCAGAATTGGATACACGATTCAGTAGTCATTGATGTTCCGCTGGCTGTATTTGCGGCATTGAGAGTACGGCCTGCACCAACGTTATCACTGTATCAAAGCACAGAACACTGTAAGTACACTAGAAGCACTTCAAGAAGCATGATAGTGGGAGTAGGAAGTGATGTAAAGAACGCGACGGACGGGAACGACCGACAAAGAAGATAGAAGAGTGAAACAGAAAGAAAAGGGTAGCGTACACATAACATCCAAGTGAGGTCCAATTCCCAGGCAGTTTTGTAGGAACCGATTGTCGGCGGTGGCGGAAGGCGTTGTGGTGTGAGGAATGAAAGGAATCCGCGTTAGCGAGAATGAACTACAAAACAGTAATCAAAGAGTCAGTACGCGTCCATGACATCACGACTTCAGGTCACAAAACGACCCAACGACGGCGAAGAAACATACAGGAGTGAAAGTGAAGGCTAAAGCCAACGTTGAGATCGAAAACAGCCCCATGGCTCAAAACAAGAGACTCAGTGGGCAACGAACACAGACAAAGGGTAGTGTACCCAACCAGTCTTTATACCAGTTCGGCTAAAGTAGATGAGGGAGATGAAGAGGACGAAAAGGGCTTGTTGAAAGATTAATGCCCAGAATCTAGGATTCTGGACTCAAAAAACCGACCGTGACCCTTGTTTGGTCTAGGCAGGGCGGCAGATGGCTTCGGCCTCCCCGAATAAAATCCAGAGGCACGGGGGAGGAAGCGTGGAACTAATGTATGAAATGAATGGGAATGGGTCTAAGGCTAAGGTTGTCCAGCATCACCGAGGAAGGGAAGAAATCAAATCAAATCAAATCAGTCGCAAGTCAAAGAAGTATACCTACCAGTTACGGATTTCAGTAAACACGCGGGAGGGGGGGGACACGGATATCGTATGTAAGCACCGAGATGCGGTTTTGGATGAGAAACTGGTATATTTCGAGGTTCGAGAACAGCAGAATTCAATGAGGATTGTGTACTAAAGGGGGGGTCACTGGTGACTATAATGATTGATCTGTGGTCGAACGGACATACCAACGAAGACATACGGAATGGTTATGTCAATCCGTGAGTGCGAGGTTCAACCCATGCCGAGATTGAAATCTCCAGAAAGCTTGAGCTGTCAGAGAAGCAGACTTTGGTGAGAGTTTTTGAGATCAAAGATGGACAGCGGTCGAACAAGGGCTCTCATTTTTGGCATTTGCGATCTGTCGGTTTAGTGTCCACATCAATACATAGAACGCCCATGGCTCTCTCTTGAGCGCTAGACTCGCGTGAAACCGTTGCACCGACGCGAGATGACGCGTGCAAATCAGAAGCAGAAAAGATTCATAGAGTATGTCAAAGAATAGAAGACGCGTTTTGCAACCCGCTGTGGTAGATGGGAAAACAAGTTAGGAACGCGTTGGATGATAACGTGATTAGTGGCTGTGTCATACATTGAGCCAAACAAGGCCTTACAGATAAGTAGGCACATTTTCATTTTAATTACAGATTTCTGGGCAGGTTAGAGGCTTGTGGGGAAGAGGTCTGGGCCATACTGCCCTAGTGAGAGAAAAGCTAGCGGCGGACCGAGATGTGAGGATGATCTTTCGACGCCACACATGCCTACAAGTCGGATCATCATCTTCCAGGCACAAACTCAGTCCGAGGTGATACATGTTATGACATCGCTAAGCTGACTGATTTACCTACGAGACTCGACAACCTGGATGTACTACTTTTGTCAGAAAAACTTCCAGTAGATGAAGCGAGGAGTCCTAAAACTTGGATCGTCAGTAGAGTGGATCATGCGGCGACATACTACCTGCCGACAATGGAAGTCTCTCAAATCAAACGACTTCATCGGAGAGGCCAAAATTTTTGAGCCAGTGTGCAACGAAGACCAGAATGCAACCGACATGGTTATTCTTCTCAGCGATATACTTTGTTTAGTGTCAGTGTTCCACGAATGTCGGAGGCTTTGGCAAGTATTTTGGCACGCTTGCAGCAGGGTTAACTGGTCAGGCGTGCAAACTAAGCGCCATGGACCACGGAGAGCGGAGGCAGAACAGAGGCGATTGTCGGTTGCTGTTGGCACCGACAGGAATAGTTTCCAGAAACACACGAACTGAAGTGCCTGTCGTCGACACGCGACCCACAAAGGACAACGGAGTTCTCAGATAGCACATGGCAAGACGTCAAGACGAAATTATGCCGGGAAGGTATGCCGAAAGGTCGCTGATTGAGAGGTGATGAAGCGCCAGTTTCTGCTCTAACAGGGTCAACTATACTCCGCTATTGACAAGAGTTCTTGTTGAACATTCATTGCGGGGAGTCAATGTATCGAATGGGCTCATCGGAAGCAGACGACAAGACGAAGGCAGAAACCGACAGCAAGCAACTCAGAGCATCAGAAAATCATTATAGACGCCAGAGGTAGAGTTGCAAATCCTCCGCGATCGTCGCCGATAGAAAAATCAAAGCCCGTTGTGGTCAAGACTACAAATTAGTGGAAATGTGTCGGCGACATATCGAGTGTGCTTAGTCATCATTCCAGGTTCCGCCAAACTCTAAATTCAGGCGGAGAGCAGGACACAAGGGCTGCATGGAGACCGTCTGAAGACTATCTGGCATGTGCAGGAGGGTCAGGAACGCGAGAAAATATGATATAGTGTTATTTCTGAAGCGAGTAAGTGTAGAAAGGCAATACGGCCGGACAAACAAAGGGCGGAGTTGGGTCAGCGGGGTCCAAATTCACGCCCAACCGCTCTCAAATTTCTCCTCCCGCAAGTCCAACAACAAGGTGAGCCAACTTTAAATCTGTCATCAAAAACTTTAATATTCATTTTCCGTTCTTCGTCTATATCGTTATCCTCTACCCTCGTCGTCCGCGATGCCCACAGTGCCTGCAGCTCCATGTCAAGCCAGCATGCCAGTGCACACCAGAATCCTCCCACCTGGACAGAGCCGCCCTGGTCTGGCTGGATAGAGACCACTGGTGACGCTCTGCTCATCCTCGAGGCTTGCACGCAGAGGCCTTATTCCCGTGTAACTCGTCGCCTGGTCGATTCTGAACGCAAATGATTACATCTGGCTCCGTGTTCGTCTTCGACGAAGATGAGAGCGGTATCAAGCGCTGGACTGACGGGTTCTTCTGGAGCCCAAGTCGAATACTAGGCAACTTCCTCCTCTACCGCGAGACAGACAAGCGAGGTGCTGGTAATCGATCCGGCAAGGAAGGCGAAGTCGTCGAGCTTGACGCCGTCAAGGCTGATGGCTCGTTGAGCCGTCCAAAGTCAGATCCAGGCCATCCAGGTGTTGACAAACAACGAGAACGAACCTTGGTTGGTAGTCTGACGAACAGTTACAAGTTTAAGCCTGACGGTTTAATGAAAAAAGTAACCATCTCGCTCATATATTCATTCCGCAGCCCGCACTAACCTCACTTGCCACAGACATTTTCTCTCACAATTGGTGGTGTTGCACAGCACCTTATTTCCTATTACAAGATAGAGGATGTCGAAAGCGGCCGTCTACGCCCACCGTCTTCACTCCCCGAGCTTGCCTCTCTGGAGATAAGCCCGGAATATCTCGACAAGACTCATTTCCGGAACCCACCAAAGGTGGAAGTGGGTGCAGATGGGATTCCCCGGTATAGAGGCGAAGCCGACGATATCGATACTTCTGCATCTCTTCTCACCGGTCCTCCTTTGACTGGTTTACCTCTTCTCACAGGTGGACGTGAGGTGCCTGAGAGTGCTGCGTCTAAGCGGATCAAACGCTTTGAACCGTATGGTCAGCCTAGTGTGCCAGCTCCCAAGCGCCAACGTAAGACGCCTGTCCCAAAGCCTGTACCCATTCCAGCAGATGGTTCCCAGCCTCAAGCACAGACTCAGCAGGACGTCGTTACGCCCATCACGGCGAGCCCAACGAGCCCCCAGCAAGTCCAGGCTCCTCAAGCGTTCACTGATGCCAATCCTGCTCCGGCTACCTCACCTCTAGCTCCAGCTGCCCCAGCAGCTTCTTATCCTTCGTTTGGGGTAGCCCCGTACTACGGGTACATGCA